>PVHY01001879.1:0-141777 GCA_004024945.1 Uropsilus gracilis | reverse complement strand
AATGGGGTGTTTTTTCTAATTTCTTCTTCTTCTGATTGATTCTTTGCATATATGAATGCTGTTGATTTTTGCGTGTTGATTTTGTATCCAGCTACCTTACCAAATCGGTTTATTATTTCAATCAGTTTTTCTGTTGATTTTTCTGGGTTCTCTACATAGAGAATCATATCATCCGCGTATAATGATAACTTTATTTCTTTGTTCCCTATTCGGATTCCTTTTATGTCTTTCTCTTGTTTTATTGCCCTAGCTAGGACTTCCAGAACTATGTTGAAAAGGAGTGGAGAGAGTGGGTATCCTTGCCTGGTTCCGGACCTTAATTGGAATGGTTTCAGTTTTTCCCCATTAAGGATGATATTTGTTGTGGGTCTGTCGTATATAGCTTTTATTATGTTTAGGTATGTTCCTTTTATACCAATTTTTTCCAGGGCTTTCATCATGAAAGGTCTAATACTTATTTTCTAATGGAGTCTAATATTTAATATAGTTTCTTCATTTCTCCTAAATCTTATTTCTCTTTCTTCTTCCACTTGAGTTATTTGTACATTTTACTCTATTTCCAAGATTCTTTCCTCATCTACATTATGTCTACTGATTAAAACTTTCTATGACTTATTTCGGTCCTCTTATTTTATTCCTTACTTACATTATCTCCTCAGATGTTTTTTTAATAGCTTTAATTTATCTAGTGATTATCTTTTGTTCCTGAATATATCTTCTGATATCCTGAAACTACCTTCCTGTTTTTAAAAGCCTTGAACTTTGTTGACCATTTTCATGGTTGTTCTTCTGAACTCTATTAGTTAGCTTATCTAATTCTGAATCATAAAGATTGTATTTATCTCCATTTTCTTCTATGCTGCCATGCCTGTGTTGTGCTTTTTTCTCAATTGTCCCCTACCATAAGTTGTGTTATAGCTTTACTTTTGGGATCCTCCATGTTTATCAGGAGCCTAAGCTTAGATGTCTCAATTAAGTATTCACAGTCTTATGTTGGAAAGGTATTTTAGGGCTAGGAAGTCTGTACAACTGATTCTCTGTTCATATTCAAACTTAATTTTTCTCAGAGTCCAAAGCTTGTGTCTCATGTTCCTGTGTCAGCATTGCAGAGTTGTGATTTGCAGGTTTTTCTTAGACTTTAGAAGAAATGCATGTGGGGATGTGCTCCACCATTGTTCATACTATAAGAAGACCATCACTCAGGAACTTATCAGTCTGCCCCAAGACTCAGTCAGTAAGCAACATATCATTTCACATTCACTTTAAAGCTCCTTGTGTCAGTCTGGTAATACCCTGAATCTATTTTTCTGCCCAGAAGTTTTACTGTAGTATGACCACACCTCTTTACCCTCTTCCTCCTCCAAAGTCCTACTGAGTAAAAAGAACACTTTATGGAGAGAGAAAGGTCAATTTTATGATGCTGGCAATGAGCTGGTGAGCTATGTAGCTGCTCATTTAGTTCTGCTGTGAGGAAAGTTTCCCTGTAGAAAGCGATACTACCATGTCTTGACTCTCAGTCTCATAAACCCTTCTTTCTTCTGTTGTCTATTAAATATAAAGTATACCCATTCACTGTCAAAAATACCACTTGTGTTAACATTGTGAAGTCTTGTTAGGACTAGACAAAACCGTCAGAAAATTAATAGATAGTATGACTGTCATTTAATGAAAGTTCTGTATTTCAGAACATGCCAAAATAAATAATGATCTTGATTTTGATCTATTTTGAATATATTTACTTAAATCATCTGTTGTATAACTACAGAGACCTTAATTTGACCTATTCCTCTAAAATACAATCAGTCGTGTATAACAGTATCAATTCAATAAAGATAAATTAATAAAAGCCTAGGTTATTTTTATTATAGTAATCATTAGATAAAATTAATCAAATTCCTATTTTTTCTTACTTAAAAAATCTGTATTATTAAATTATATGACTAGTGTTGGACTTTGGTTTTCAAATATGGGTTATTAAAGAAGTATTGCAGTGTTTTGCTAGGTACATAAATAGGTGGAGAAATCCATGGGATTTAGTCTTTAGATTTGTCTTAGAGTTCTTGCTCTGTACAGTTAGTACTTGTGTGATATTAGGCATGCTTATAACTTCTCCCAACATTTGTCTCCACTTTAAAATTACTATAATTGTCATATGTGTTTCTTTGAAGATATTACTAAAATGTGAAGAGGATAATGTGCATAAAAAGTGCTTTACTTCACATACACAACTTTTCAGATTTATAAGAATTCATTTTTTAATAATTGAAACCTCAAATATTTTAATCATGCAATCATTATTATTATTATTATTATATGTATGCTCTAAAGGAATAATTGAAATGTGTAGCAATTATATTTGGAGTATATAGAATTTTAAAACATTTGGGATTCACATAAAAATTTTGACAATAGGTCAATATTTGTTTTTTTAGAGGTTAACCTTGATTATCAAGAAGGGAATAACACATTTTTTTTTCTTTTCTGGTTGGGAAATGTAAACTTTAACAGGGCGGGTCATTTTTTTTTTTACTTCTTCAAGCCAAAAGGGGAAATATTATTTCATTCTTATACTTCCCCTTCCTTTGCTACTCGTTATGTCTTAAGAATGCCCGTTTCCAATCTTTCAACATTAACAAATGCATTTTCATTTATATCTTAAAATATATATTCTGTGTGGAATCATGGTGTTTGAGATCATCAACACTAACAAATAAAGACAATTAATTTATTTCCTATCAGATTATTACTGAAGCCATGAAAATACTACTATGTCATGTTTCTAAATTCTGCTTTGCATTACCACTTGCTAAAATGCAGCAAATATTGGTTTACATCTTTAAAAGAATGTTTTCAAGAACTTGTAACTATATTAAACATTAGGAAATGACTGAATGTACTTAGGCAATATGCAAACATAATCTTGATTTACTGTGGATAGTCATTTTGTTAAAGTGGCTCTATTTTCATTCTCACTAATTCAAGTTATTAAGCATGTATATATCAAATACATTGAGGAAACAAAGATAAATAGTATAGTTTCTGTCATCTAGAGTACCATGCTCTATTAAGAGAAACAGGTTTCTAGACAAGGAGATTATTGTACAGAAAGTTAACTCATGCTGTAGCAATATCAACCTCAATGGTGTGGAGTACAATGGACATAGCAGTCAATTCTGCCTGTTATACTCCAGGAAAGCTTTTCAGCACAGCTGACATATGAACTTGATCTTGGAATATGACTAGTTGATTGTTCACTACAAAGGAATGAATAATAGGACAGAGAATTGTGTGTCAGGAATAACAGGATATAGGATTGAATATCCAGATTAGGGAACAGCTAAACGTAGAGGCATAGAATCCAATCTATGCTACCTACTAACTGAAAGACTAATCTCTATTCTGACATTGCATAGACCAAACTGTATTAATGATGGCATTTTAATAGGTTTTCTCTTCAAAGTAAGAACAGAAAGTGTTTATTTTGTGTTTACTATGTGTGTATGTGTGTGTTTGGTGTTTAAATGCCCGTTATAAATGTGGGTATTAGACTTCTGTTTCTTAAAGGTATTTGTTTCTACAACAAAAGTTTAGTTACGAGATGCTTAACTTAGTCCATTTTTGGAGATTTCAGTAATGAAAATAATGGAGTTGCTTTAGCCTTTTTCTAATCTTGCTTGAAAACAAATTGTCAGTTTTCAATTTCTGTATACCACATAACTTCAATAAATTGATTTAGTTTTTGTTTTTAAGATCTACTTGAATAGAAGAAAGAATCATTTTATTAAGTCTTTCACCTTCTGAGAGAGAGGAATCTACTGGTCTTCTTCCCAGTATCCTGATAGTATAGTTTTCTTAGGTATCAGGTGATTTTAATTGAATCTCAGCAGTAGCTTTAAAAGTTGCATAAATATTCTACATTCAGGAGATTTTTCTTCCCTAGTCATTCAAGAATTCAGCTGTTATTAACAGTGACATGACTCGTTTGTGTATGCTAAAAAGAAAATAAGTTCCAATTGTTTCAAAAAACTTTCTAGTTCTAGCCTTGAGTGACTCTGAAGTGAATCATATTACTGTCTATGGAAAAGATAAATAGAAATCAAGTTCTTAGCTCTCTATCAGCCATAAAATCATTGGAGATGAAGGCTAAGGAGAGAAAGAAACCCTCTGTTGTCTTTTGTCATTCATCAATAGACCTTCATGGGCCATTTTAGCCATAAGATTATACAGTAAAGGACTGCAAGGTGCAGTGTGAACCCTAAATTTTATATTAAAGTCTGTTAGATAGATAGTGGAACTTTGAGGCCAGGCATGGTGGCTCATGCCTGTAAGCAGCCGCCTAAGAAACCATGACATGGACCAGGGATCATGGGTTCTAGTCCCACTCGGGGCAACATAGGAGACCTATTTCCAAAAAAATAGTTGGGCGTGGTTGTGCATGCCTATAATTTCAGTTACCTGGGAAGCTGAGGCTAGGGAATGCTTGAGTCCTTGGTACTGGTACCCCAGGCAACATGAGCCTGTGGTTCCACAGGCAAAAATAGTGAGACCAGTTTGTGTTATTAAACAGCTGCTACCCTCTGCTACTTAGGTTAATTACATTCCTGTATTAGAAAAAAATATATTTACCTGTATGGACATACTTACTATATACATTATATATGTGTGTACTATATATGTGTGTGAGCACATGTATACCAGTATATCTAACACATATATCCTGTTGACATTGATGATAAATTCTAGTTTATTTTTGTTGATAGTTTACACACTTTAAAATGTTTTGTTAGGACAGATGGGCATAAGAGATCAAAATGTTGGTATGTGGGTGAATAGGGTGGTGGGAGAACCTCAGGGTAGAAAAAAGAGTAAATATATATAAAAGAATAAAATATACTTTGCTGCTCAAAATACAAGTATAAAGTATATACAATATGTCCCATAATAAAATTTTAAGACTAAAATTGTACAGCTTATTTTCTATTACTCATGTGGTAATTAGCTCCTTTCTAATAGTGTCAGAGAATTATTGATTGAACTCATCTGTTAAAAGAATTTTTAACTAACAGCTACATCAGTATGAAAGTTGGTGGGTTTACTTGAGAGATTATATATATAGTAAATAGGAGTGCCATTATTCCAAAACAGATAATGCGATCACTCAATTAATGAATCTTCTATTGGGAACCATGTACTTTTTTTTTTCTTTCAGTTTTATTGATATATAACACCATGTGTACTATGGTTTGATTTAATACAATTACATCTTGCAATGTGACTATCACTGTAACATTAGCTAATGCTTACATAACATCACATAATTATTATCTTTTATTGTGATAAAATTTAAAATGTACTCAGCATTTTTCAACTATAAAATATAGTACAGTTAGCTGTAGTTACAATGCTGTGCATTAGATACCTAGAACTTACTCATAAGTTTGTGTCCCTTGGCCAATATTTACCTAATTTCCCCACCTCTGACCCCAGGCAACTACCATTGTACTCTCCAGAAAACTTCTTTTAAGATGCTATATCAAAAATCTTTGTAATCATACAGAGTAGAAGAGTGTTTACGTGAGTTGTGTATAAAATTATGAGCTCAATGTCAACAATATCCTTAAAAGAGTAATGATTTTTTAAAAGATTGAGAAAGGTAGATAGTAAAAAAAAAAAATACTCTAACACGTGCCACAAGAATTTCATTTTGTAATGAAATATATCCATTTTTTGAGCCCCATATCAAATGTTTTCTCTTCAGTGCTAATGACCTCTCTGGATGCCATGGTGTATTCCTCTGAACAGTCAAGCACTTTTCTTATAATTATCTTCGAGCACTGATGATATTCTCCCTTGAACCTTATGTTTGATTGCTTTGTCTTATATTTTAGGATCTAAACTGGAGATATATAAGACAGAAATATCTGCCATACCTAGCAGTATTTCTCTCACATAAAATACTGAGTATATGTAATTGATTTTAATTGTATTAATCAGTTTAACACTAGAATATTTGTACTAGAGTTGTGTTAAAGTCCATAAGCCTGAGCAGTACAAATCAAATTGAAGGAGAAATATGTATGGGGCAGGTTTCTCGTGCAACGATAAGTACCAGGACAAGCACATCACATTCCCTATGCCACCCATGCTCTTATTAGTCCAGTAGATCAATATCACATTTTAAAAATGATGGTCTTCTGTCACCTCAATTCAAATTCATCTTGTGTTCTAAGGCCACATGGAAGAGATGAATCATTTAAGTTACTATTACACCAACTCTAACTTCTAGTTAGTTCCTTTGGTCCCTTCCTTTAGAAACTCATCTACTACAGTAAGAAAAAAGAGAAAGTCCATGATACCAGGTTCCATATGAGTTTTTACATTGCAGTACTCATGATCACACTCCAAGGCTATTATGCTTGTAGGTGCCATGTTCTGCTCTGTGTATGCTTACTCTAAGACACTGTGCTGTGCTACTAGCGCACACACATTGCAAATTCCTGAAAGTCACTCTTCTGTCCCCTCCCTGAGTGAAAGAGATGTCTTCTTATCTTTTTGTGCTTTACTTAACTAATCAGGTATTGTCCTAGAATTTCATATGATTGTTAATTCATATTATGTTGTTAATTAAACAATAATGCACACTTTGGGGAAAGAAATTCAGGATTTCTGAAAAGATAGAGCCAAAGCATACTCTAGGAGTGCAAAGGGAAATGCACTTAATTTCTTTTCTGAGTAGTTAGGCTAAGCTCTTCATGTGAAATGACATTTGAGCTAGTTCTTAGAAGAAGTCCAATGCGCTATCCATTGTGCCACAGAGCCCGTTCGAGCTAGTTCTTAAAGGTACCAATATAAATTGTATTTTGTAATATGTTGGACTAATAATCTCAGTTGTTTTGGGGCTGTCTTGTTTGTTCCACTGACTTTATCTGCTCTAGTAGCGTACCAAGCAAGAAATATATATACTACCTGCCCTCGAGGGGAAAAAAAAAAAAACACAAAAAACCAAATGTTTCTCCTAACAAATTCCTTATCTTTGTGATATTGTAGTTCATACCTAAAGCGTTACCTATTAAAGTCAGAATAGTATACCTTAGATCCCTTCTAAATTTAGATTTCAGATAAACTTTTAAATTTTCATATAATATGCTGAGTGTGCAGTGACTTTATTTTCTATATGTAGAGTTAAAGGACCATTTTAGCTAGATTGTGCATAAAAAATTTTAACTGTTTGATAGGTTCTTCTGAAAACAAGTCATAGAAAAAGAATATAATTATTAAGATAATAAAATTTAAAACTATGCTTTATTTTGACATTAGTATTTTTCTATGACAAACAACAAACATGCATAAGTGTTAAACTTTTTACCATCTTTCCTAATAAGATACTCTATGGGAACATCAATGTGGTTGGTTGACTCCTTGATGTAAATGTTTATATCTTTTGTTATTGTTGCTTGGGGAAAAAAATAAAAGAAACTAAACATATTTTGTTTCACAATAGTTTGGGAAGTTTGAAAAGTAAAGAAGAAAAAGGAAATATGTACTCATAACCTAGTAACTCCTATACTAAGTGCTGCTGTTAATAAAATTTTAAAGCTACTTTTTTTTTTTTATTCATAGGGACTCACAACTAAAGTAATAATGGCATCCATTGAATAAATATGGCCAAATATCCTAGACTGGCTTTATGTGTTATTTTTTGTCCAGGAATATCAATAACACATAAGTAAAAGTAGAACTCTAAAGAGAAACTACCCTGGTGAAACTATATGCTTACCCATAGTTCTAGTCTTATTGTTATCCCAAGATAGACTTTTCATATTTCTGTGCAATCATTATTTTACTCACCAACTGTATATCTTTTATAGATGTCAGAATGATTAGATTTACTGTCTGCAAAATAGTCATCATTGAGAATTATAGACCACTTAGGAGATTGGCAAGGACACGCTAATACTGAAAATAGGAATCTCAACAAGCATGCAAAAATCATAGCAGTGATTCAGTAAATGTTCAGGGATAGTCTCCTTCCATGGTGTAAATGGGGGACAGTTTATATTTTGAGATTGTTTGCAAAATATACACTGGGAGAGGAAAATTGTACCCATATTTATAGTCAAGCCCCATTTGTTATATAATATATGTTCCTCCTCCAAATATACTTTACCTTCTTTCAAAAAGTTAGTTCCTTTGTTAATCTTTGTTGAAAGTAGCTCAGTTTAGGCCTTACTCCAAGGACTCAGTCCCTTTTGTGCTTTCCAACTAGAGAAGTAAAAGTTCTGTTTTAAAATTTTGAGTTCATGTAAATTTTATTATGATAAACCTTCTTTTTCACAATGACCTTATCAGCGCTTCCTAATTTTAGAGGGAAAAAAATCAAGAAATACCAGATGACCTTTAATGTCATTATTTAACTTGGGTCTTGAAGAGAGCAAGTAGAGCAATAACCTAAAGATGTTGGTTTATTGATAAACACTTCTGTTCCTCCATCTGCTTCTGTACCACACTGACAGCAGTTACAGTAGAGTGACATAACAAAGAGGGGTAGGAGGGGGCATGGTACAATGGGGATGAGGTGATAATCAGGGAAGGTGGTGTGGGAGCAGATGGTAACTGGGAAGTGAGCTGCTCCATGGCACTGTTGGCATGGTTACAGAGAGGTGTGCTAACGAGCTGTGCCTATTGCTAAATGTTTCAAAACTCCACACTGTGACTTGTGGCCTCAGACCTTACTCATCTCATTTACTGTCACCATATAACTCTCCCTGTTGCAAGCAGAGTTCCTATAAAAAATGCCTTTTCTTACATTGTATAAATGCTGTTTAAAATATGTTTTATGTGTGTTGTAATTAATCTACTGATATGTAAGTAAAAAAAAAAAAAACATTAACTGTCCTTAGTCTCCCAATGAATAACAATACATTTAACATCCTTGATAATAACAATAATAATGCTTATTATATGTCATTCGAAGTGATAGCTAATACATATGGCTGTCTTGATCATGTGTTGTGTATGTACATGTTTGGGCATATGTGTATATGTGCATCTTTATATGTAATTGGACTGACAGGTATCTCTATAATGGCATCAAATACCATTAAAAACAGTCCAGTGAAATTTTTTTTTTAAAGCATTTGACTTACACATATGAGTGTTTGCTTATCTAATGTTTATCTGAAATTCTGGTTTACATTTAAAAAAAAAAAAAGAAGAATGGCCAAATATAAGTTGAAACAGGTCCTTAACTAAATCATACGTCTCCATAAAAATGTATCCATTGCATATGTTACTGCCATTTGCAATACCTACAGTGCCCTTAGAAGGTACGTGTAGTGAATTGATTTGAAGTTTTCAGCCATATGGAGTGGTTGAAGTGAAAACATTTTATTAGGTCAAATCAGGCTTAATTGCCAATACACAAACATTTTTGAGGTATAAAATATTAATTTGGTATGATTCCACTTGATGTATTTTTTATTCCTTATGTTGAGTTGATAAAATAAATAATAAATTATAACTTTATACATGTGTGTTTCATCTTTTTGCTAAATAAAGATGAAATACATTTTTTTTCAGACCTTCAGAGAATCTAGCTCAATTAAAAATACTATTTGCATGGGGGTTGAGATTTGTCTCCAAGAAAGAGCTTTCACAGAGCTAGTTGATATATAAGTTATTAACCAAGGATTCTTTTGCTAATACATCTACTCAGAGGTAACTGCTATACCCAAAAATATGCAACAGTTAGAGAGCCAAACATTGCCCTTTTCGTTTAGAAGTAATGGAATAATTTCTTATGGTGGTCACTGATTTTTTTTTAATTAGTTTACAGTGGTTGTTTCTGATTTAGAGTTAAGGGACCTCTCCCCTTTCAGCTGTTGTTACCACCACAGCATACGCACCACCAAAATACCAGTCTTCCGCAATTGTCCACTGTTTTCCCTACTAACTTTGTTCTCACTCTTCTCCTTCTCCTCATAGCCTCAGTTCTGCAGTCAGATTTCTAGGATTTGCTTTTTGTTAGGCTTTTTTTTGACCTTGAGTTTGCTTCTCTACACATTCTATACATATGTAACTGAAATTTCTTGCCAAAGTTTTGTCCAAATTAATAACATTAAATTTCTCCCATAATTTAGTAAAATTATTTTGCTTATTTTCTTCCTGAGACAGTTTTACATTGAAATGAACTGAATAAAAGTATACAAATCATTAGCATTAAATGTCTGTCTCTGTAGTCTAAAGGTGCTTAATTTTTTGAAATGAAATAAAATTAAATTGAGTTTTGTACCAAAGATTTTATATTTACTGAACTTACTACAATACTACAGAATTGTTAATGCATTCCTGTAACAAACCTGATAGTATTGCATTAAAACAGACATCATTTTTTTAAGATATATATAACACATATATATATGTTTGTTCAACTTATATGTTCAACATATAAGTTTGTTCCTCCATTTTGTTTATTCTGATATTTGAAGACTACAATAAAACTAGCTTTTGTTTGTTTGTTTTGTTTTGTTTTTTGAGACGAGGTTTCGTTATGTTGCCCACGGTAGTGCCGATCCTGTGGATTCAAGCATCCGCAGCCTCAGCTTTCCAGGTATCTGGGATTACAGGTGCCTGCCACTGTGCCCGGCTGATTTTTTTTCAAGACCAGGTCTCGCTATGTTGCTTGGGGTAGTCTCGAACCCATGAACTCAAGTGATCACTGGCGTCTTGCCTCACAGCGCTTGTATTACTGGTGTGTACCACCACACCTGGAAAAAGCTAGTTTTTTTAAATAGAAAATCATTTTGATGGATGACAAAATAGTTCTTACAAAATAGGCTAACCCAGATATAGAAATTAAGAAATATTTTTGATGATATCAATACATATTAAATATAAGTCAATTGTTGGATTTCTCCTATACAGTATTGTTAAATAACTTTTAAAGAAAGATCTAACGGACATAATATTGGTCTTCATTCAGTTGTATGCTTAAAATTATGTACAGCACATACACACACAGATATAAAATCCCTAAATTCCAAGAATTGTCTAGAAATAATGCTTTGTTTTGTGGTTTCTATTTTGTTCTTGCCCTTGAGTTTTCTTTAGTTCTGATTCCAGAGTAAATTTTTCATTTCTATAATGACTAATACTTTAAATGAAGACATTTTATATTGTATTAGCTGTTCAAATTTTACTCTGATTTCTAGTTTATCTCAATGTCTTCTTGCTAATTCTAAAGTCATTCATATTGTGTTTTCCTAAATTTTAGCCTACTTAACAGGGTTTTTACTTTTAAAAAATTTTCTAAAATAGGGTTGCTTCAAATTGAATTACGTTAGTTTTATATTTTTGGAATGTTTTAATCCTATTGTCTTTCTAGGTAAAAACTAATAAGCCATTTCATATCTCTATAGTAACCAGGCTTTGTAAGTTCAAAGTAAGTTCATTTATCTTCTCATGTTTCCTAATCTATTTGATTATACATTTATAAAAATATTATTAAATATAGGGCAAATTAGAAATATCATTTTGATACTTTACATATTTCCTATCTCTCTCCATTTTTCACTATTATCTAATTACTAAAACATATATAGTAATTGGTACTTAATAAACTTTCTCTAGTATGTAGTAAAACACATATCTCTAGTGCAATTAAATAGTACTTTTCCCATATTATGATCAGCGACTTTAAGCCAACACTCAAGTACTTGTAGTAGTTTGACCTATAGGGTCAGATATGTATATATGAAAGAACTTCAGCATTTAAACTCAGAAAGCAAGTTATATACTTTTTTTTTCTGATTCAAAAAATGTATGTATGTCTAGCTCAAAAGAAAGAAAACTATTGTTAACTATAGCTGCTGCTCTTCTAAAATTAGAATTTGGTGAAAACCACAAGGATAAATTAATTTGAATAGCAAGTAGAATAGCACATACTCATGAAAAGGAATTATTTTCTGATCAAACTAGACTCATTAACTATAAAAGCATAGTAGTATTTCGTTTATTTGGATTGTGGTGTTGCCTCAATAATTACTTGTCAGTTTCCAAAAATAGTAGTTTTCAACATTTCAAGCGTTTGAATTTCACTATAGTAACAAATGTCAGCTTACTAATCATCCATAGAGTTTAGTCAGTAAAATTATGATATAGTCTTTCTTTCTTAAGCATTGTCAGGTCACTTAGTATCTGCTTAATCTTTTTATGCCTTAATAAACTAAGGGAAGGATTGAGATCATTAGATATCCAACTGTAATTTAGCATTATCAAGATTAAGGAGAGGATTATAGTCATTAGGAGGAAAATGGTTTCATTTATGGACTGAGAACAATGAGGCCCATCAATAAACCACTTTCTGCCTCTAACGATCCTACTTCTCTCTAATTGTATGCAAATCTAACAACAAACTCATTTTCTCCTTTCATTATGGAGGAGAAGATTGTTGAACAGAAATGCTTTGTTTATTTGTCACTTTTACTTACTTGAATTTTGGTATGTGTTTATGAATGCAATAAATTATTTCTGAGTGAGTTGATATCTTTTAGGGGAAATGTGCTGAGTTATTTCCCAGTTTTTCAACATATTTTTGACAGAAGAATAAATTTTCTGAGATTAAATGAGCTCCGATAGCAGTGACATCTTAATCCTTGCATGAGGCTCTCATTGAAGAACAATATCTGTCTTATAAAATCTTCAATTCTAAATACTTGCATCTTCTTAGAATTAAAAATTATCTCAGTAAAGGGTTCATCTCTTGTTGAGGTTTCTGCCATTATTGCCTGCTTTTATGGTAGAAGTTCTCAGAACCCATTTCATTGTAACCAAGTTGCCTGAGAATCCAGTGCTCAACAACTGGATACACTAGTATTGCTGAATGTGTATTGTTGACTGATGCCCAGAGCGCTCTGATAACTTGTATCTATTAACCCTGGCACTTCTCAACATTTGAGATCTTGCTTAACACGAATAAATCTATTGTGTATTCTCCAAACCTCCTGTATATTCTCTTGGTATGAATATGTATTTTAATCAAATATCATCTGAACCAAAAAATAGCCTCTTTTAAAGGATATGTCATTTTCATAAAAACTATATTCAATGTTTTAGAAATTCTTGATGAAGTATTTTTAATTTTTTGTCTAATGGGATTGGAGTAAGCAGATCTTAAAGTAGGAACCAGTTGTGTATTCAGATTGTTTCCATGAATGTATTTATGTTCTAGAAACTTAAATCTAGAAACTGGTTTGGAGGGTGTACTTTGTGTAGGGGTTATTTGCTCTCTGCAGAGAGCAAACCAGAGAATCCCAACTCAAATAGTATACTTCTATGTCAGAGAGATTGGCAAATAAATATACTTTTTTATTTAAAATATTTAAGATATGTGCATGCATTATTTCACAGATTGACTGTTATTCTAATTATCTTTCCTTGTCATGTTTAGCATAATAAAAATGTATTGCTACTCTGAGTAGCATTTTCACTAAAACTGTTAAATTTCATATTCTAAATCCATCCTTTTCTCTTCTTTCTATAACATAATAATGGGTCATACATTAAAGGCTTCTCCCCCCACCAATAAAACTCAACTGCTATAGTCTGTTGTCATTTTACCCAGTTAAAGTAGTCACAGAACACACACACATACAACCTGAAGGCACCTGTCTTATTTCTCTCTCTATTGAATATTACATTGCCAGTAGCAGAGACTATTTGTAAAGGAGAATCTAATACATGGTCTGAGTATAATTTAGCTAGCAATTTCAATTCTAACATCAGAAATAAATGGAGAAGACTTTTAACATAGCAGATCCTGTGAGAAAAATGAGCTGCCTCTGCTCTAGAAGTTACATTCTTATTGAAGAGATAAGATTTACAGATTAGAGTCATATAGAAAACTACGTAAGAGACTCAGATGCTTAAATGGTGTAGGGCAGATTATAAATTTTCTAGAAACCAATAGAAAAATGGAGCTAAGATATAAAATTATGATACCAGTCTCAGAATGTTTGCCCATGTCTAATAACTGCATAAAGGAATGTCTCAGGAAGACTTGGAAGTCTTCTGGTAGTATCATCTGAATATCCTTTTCACTGTAAGATAAGGCATAGTTGATACAATGTAGGACTATAAAATACTACTTTAGGAATTATATCATTAAAATTTGCCAAACTTAGTTTTAAAGAGTAAAATATTATCCTTAAAAGCATATAATATAAATATTACTTTTATTTACAAATTCTCTCAAGGATATTTGTTGATAGAAATGAATGTATATACACACATACATACCTATATATAGATCTATATGGTCACATTTAATATACATAAATGTCACAACTCTTTGGAAGTTATAGTAATATTAAAATTTTATATCATTTATCTCCTTTGCCTATTGTAATCAGCGTTAATTAAAATATCTTAATTACTCATGACACTAAAGTATTCTGCCCACTAAAATATTAGGGTATTTCTCTATTCTATTTATTATATAGAACTTAGTATGTTTTGTTCCATTGGAACAAACCATTGGATAGCAACTTGTTTGTTCATTTTACCCTGCATTTGTCTGGTTTTATCTACAGTACACTTTTCTAGGCCCACAACATTGTGACAGGAATATAATCTTTTCAAAGAATAGAATCAGGTTGACTCTAAAAAGATAATTTTTTCAGAAACATTTTTAAAAGGTGTTAGTTTATTCTTGTAAAGTTAAAGTTGTATGTTATGGTAAATGCTAAGAGAAAACAAGAAGATTCTTTAGATAACATGGAATGGGGAATAATCAGAAAATCAAACCCACTTGTTAATTCAGGTTATTGAACATAAGGTATAATTACATCCAACTGACGCAAAATTGAGATCCAGTTTTAAAAGTCCAATTTAGATGCTAAAATTGTTATATTATTTAATCCTGCTCTTGGATTTGTATCAGAAAATTTATCAGGTACTTGGAGCATATCTTAGGAGGAAAAATGTTTGTTTTCCTAATACTTAAATTTTCGGCTTCAAATAGAATGAAGTCATGGGTCCTAAAATGATTGGGGTCATTCAGTGGATTCTGTGTTTATGGTGGAAAATATGAAAATACTATTTTTCTAAGGAGAGAATTCATGTAGAAAATGAAGTCTACTGAAATATGGTAAACAAATGAAGAAAAAAAGTGATTTCCAACTTAGCTTGTTGCTCTAGTACTACTCATTAGTGTATGCTCAGTTTTTTTCTTTCTAAGATCATACCCTTTATTAGGCAGCAATATTCTGCTAATGGAGAAAAGAAAATGAACAGTTTACAATTATGTAAATAAGACATAGTTTTTCTATTTCTGAAAAGTAATAGAGAAAACTTTTTCTCCTTAAATGAATAAAATCTCAAATAAAATTAGAATCTCTATACCTCGCTACTCATTAAAGGGCGACACTAGTAGCAATTTGCAAAGAAGAAACTGTGGAAATGCAATAAAACAAGATTATCTTGGCAAAATTGAGATTTCTCTCTATGTCATGCTAAAAATGTAGCTGAGAACTGGTCTTTGCAAGATCAATGCGGGATCTCTGCATGAAATGTGATTTGCATATTTAAAGATTTGATTTAAATTGAAATCTATGTATGGGAGAGTCTGCCTGTATGTTTACCAAAAGAATACTAGTGTGTTTCTGATTCCCAGAGAAAATTAAGCTGATATATGAAGTTTACAGGAATTGTTTCCATCGAGTCCTTCCTGATCACTTTGACTTATTTTTTTCTTTTTTTTAATATTTAGTTTGGGATAGCACTGTAGTCTCCTTTTAATATGTATTACTTTTAAGCATTTTATCCTAAAAATCTCTTGATTTATCTTCAGGCTATTAGTCATACTCATTATTTTCTAATTGTGTTCTATAATCTGTGGTAGCTTTTGGGATTTCAAGTGTAATTCAAAGTTTTAATTTTAACTCCGAATCAAGCAATGATATGATGACATCAGTGTTTAAAGGAGGAAAAAAAATTCCTGGAGGCATTTGTGAGATGAATTGAAAGCAATATGACAGTAGTTTATTCTTTAAGTGATAAAGAACTTCAAAAAAGTGGCAGTTTCCATGGAAAGGTAAAGATAGATACTAAAAGACACTTTGAAAAATAACAATTGATAAGAATTGGTAACTTACTGATACGGTTAATAAAAAGGATGAAGAGTAAAAATTAACTGTGATTTAAAGCAATGACAGCTGAAAGAAAAGTGGTACTATTGGACAAAACAGTATAATTAGAAATAGATTTCTGTTTCAGGGGAAATGTAGTCTATACAGGTTTTGATTTTGATATGTTGATATGTTGTTTACAAATATATGGAACAACCAGAAGTTTGTTCCTGGAGTAAGAGGTTAGAGCTTGTATACAGAAATTTATGAATCCTTGGCATTTATATGTAACATATGTGTGTATAACATGCATACTATATATAAATAACATATAAAATAACAAAAACCTTGATGTCATGACAATTAATTGAAGTACTAAATTAATAGGGAAATAAGCAAAAGTTCTTAGGAATACACCCATCTAGCTGTTAGGAAGAAGCACAAAAAAGCATCAAATGGCACAGAAAGAATAACCAGTATAACTCTAAAGAACAAAAGAGGTATGTTTGGGAATTTAAGCAACATGTATTGGCCACAAATATTTCATATATATGAAATATTTATATTTCAGGAAGCTATATATATATATATCAGGAAGTTATTCATTTTCAAATATAAGATGAATATCTTCATGTATATCACAATCATGGTACCCTGGTTCTCTATATTATCTACTGTGAGTCTAATATTAATCATAATTTGTATTTGTGTGTGTGTGTGTGTGTGTGTGTGTTGACAGAATTCTTGTAAATCTTCTGGCTATAGAGAAAAGGCATTTGTGAAAAGTTTTCTACAAAAAAAAAGTTATTCCATGTTCTGTGACTAGCTTTCTAAATATTACCTTTAGGCACTGATACTTAAAGATTCAGGGAGCAGTTTTTGCCCCATCCTGATGCCAAGCACATTTTCTGATAGCAGCAGCATTTACAATACCATTAAGTATGTCCCAGGCACTCTTTATAAAAAATTTGCTCAAACCATTTGTATTTTTATATCCACCTTATTAACTAAGCTAGGCAGGTGTTATTATTGTTTTACAGGTAAGACAATGAAGATTCAAAGTGATATAAGTGTCCTTTTCAAAGTCATGTGGAAAGTAAGTGAGACTAGGGTCTTCTCATTTCTAGACCAGTTTTCTGCGTCACACATTTGTTATGTGTTCCTTGAATACTCTTGCAAGTAAAACCTCATAATTTCTTCAAAGCAAATCCTAGAAGTAACTAGTAACTTTGCTGTCCATTTTACTGTAAAAATCTGTTTAAGCAAAATTCCTTACACTAGGTCAGGGATCTAAAGTGGCTGTTTACTATGCTCTTTTGGGCACATTTTGAGGCATATTAATTCTTTCAGGCTTTTTGAGTAAATGACTTTTGAAACGATTCTTATTGGTATCCTCCAGAGACCAAGAAGAGTTAATTGACTTATAAAACATATGCAGATTGCATTCAGGGAATAGTTCACTCATCTCTTAACATCTGGATGTACTATTTTATTTATTTTTACCATTATGTATTCATTTGTGAAATGGTAGTCATTTCAAAATAAATATGGCAAGTAATCAGAATAATTCACTGTTGAACTATGACACTTTCTAAAAGGTTTTATAGTAATACTTTCCAATTTACAGTGCCATGTTAAAAGTATCTTGCTGTATTTTGTGACTTGTCAGTTCACTATAATTTAAGAAACTGAAAGATACCAATCTCATTTTGAAAGGATTGCCAATTATTTTTATATTATTTACTTTATAAATAAGCAAAATAAAATTGATTAAAATATTTTTGGACATGTTATTTTATGAAAAATATCACACATTTTTTAAATCAATCTGCATCCTTCCAAAGGAATAATAAAGTACTGCTCTACCAATATTTTATTTTTACCTTGTACTAACCAAATCCTCTTCCTCAGATTTCTTCTCATACTTCCTTCTAAACATTAATCTTCCACTAAAGGAAGAAACAAAAACATCTTCCAAAGGGAGAAAATATAAAAACAATGCAAAACCAATAAATAAGTCTGTTCATTTAGTAGAAGTGGATTAGGAGAGGGATATTCATCCCACCATTGAAAAAGTGTTACATTCTATAACATGACCACATCGTCCTTCAGCTTCCATTCCATCAGCATGAGATTTTTCTCCATTTCAGCTCCCCCCATAAGCATGCTAACAAAAAACTATCATCATCAAATATGGTTACCTTCAGAATCCTAAACTTTGAATTGCTTCTTTCTACCTAAAACCACATCCTCTCACAGTCATTGTCTCTAGAGTCTGTCCATTGACCTCATTATGACTTGACATTGCCATTTTTTCCTCTTTTTTTCTCCCAACATATTAGTTCCCTTTGAGAGCTACACTTACCACATAACCTACCTTTACATATTTCACGTACACACTGTCTGACACCTTAGAATTCCCACACTTTCTCTCAAAACCCTCTCTTTTAGCCTATTGTCATTCCTACTCTGCTATTCCTGTGACTATGTTCCACTTTCGCTTCCTGTCTAGAAGATAAAAGTCATGCAGTCCACCTGATGGAATCCACTATCCCATTATTTCTAATTTATGGCTCTAATTTAAGGAGTTGGATTTTTATGTAACTCAAACTCTTCTCTCCCACAATTCCAAACTGTTTGTTTCTCTCCAAGCACCTGAGTCCATTCTTCATATGGACTCATAAGACCATCTAGTCTCATTCTTGACTGAAGATGGAAATAACCCTTTCATTTAAAGTTCTATGTCCCAAAAATAGATTATAACCCACCCCCTTCAAAGCCTAATTTCCTACTACCCACTCTTTAGTGCAATGTAATCTTACAGATCACTGTTTTTGTATCCTTATATGTACTTGTTTTAACTTTCCAGCAAAGTTACAAGAAAATAACAAACCCAGAAAATCAGACTATATTTGAGCCTACCAGAGATTTAGGGGGTGGGCAGAGAGCAAAATGGGGTGGGTGCACAGTGGATGATTGTGGTCTATGTGTGCCTTGTTGGTGGGAGTAGGGTAGTGAGATATTCCAAGGACTGTGACCCAATGTCTCTTCATCCTATGCAGTGTTGTAAGCTGGTATTTTTGCAATAGAAATTAATCAATTAAAAACAAAAATACTAATTCCAAACTCTCTGATGACAATGACTGTGATTTTTTCCTTCTCTCTCTCAGCCTTGTCCTTTGTTATTGTAATGCTGTACCATTAGCAGACATTAAATAACTAGATTTAAAATTAAGGGAATTAAAGAACTTCTGGTATCAAATTCAGTTTGTGCCTTCATATTAGGAAATGCCACTTAACTGGAACTTACCTTTACTTATTCCTAAAAGGATCTAGAAAATACTGGTTAAGAGCACATAGTGGACTACAAACCTCCAAATACTGACTTTGCCATATATAGTTTCATTAACTTGAGGAAATTATATTTCTCTTTTTTTTTAGATTTCTCATATGTAAAATATAGTAGATCTCAAAGGTGGTTATGAGGATGAAATGTGTGTGTGTGTGTGTCACTGCATGTGTGTGTGTGTGTGTGTGTAAATGTAACACTGGGAACTGTTACTTGTGTTATGGAAATTTATTAGAATATTATAAATTCCATGTTAACTATACATACATCAATTAGAATGTCTTGGTCAATTAATTAGATCTATAAAAATATAAGGTGGGATAATGAAGAATTCAGTTTGAATTCTCTGTTGCTTTGAGAAATTATAATTTCAACACTGAGATTAAATTTCATATTGCTTTATAGAGGTTGATTTTCCATTTTATATGAACTAGTGTAAAGCTCCTTACTTTGAGTTTCTTCATATATCTGTTGAGCTTATGATTTATTTACTTAATTTGAAAATTTTCAAAATGAATTTTGTCAAGGACGCCTGAGTCCTGTCTTTATCCTACAGTGCTATTTTTGTTTGTTTGTTTGTTTGTTTGTTTGTTTGTTTGTTTAGGTCTGTTAAATAATTGTTCTGTTGATGCACTTGTCAGAATAAACTTACATAATAATCTCCACTTTCTAGAATTCACAGTATGTTATACCCAGAAGGATGGAATCAGTTATTGCTAAGAGACTCAGTTGCATTGTGATTTTAGGAGAAGTGGAAATCCTGAGATCTAGCTTTATGTACATGATCAATCAATTTTGATTTTTCTCTTTGTGTTTTCATGAGAGATCTGGACTAACAAATTGATTATATCCCTCCCAAGAATGCATACTTTATTAATTTAGAACATGGATCAGCAAACTTTTTGCATAAAGAGCCAGATACTAAAAATTTTAGGCTTGCAGACCACATAGAACCCCTTGTCTAAAGTACTCGGCTTTGCCACTGTAGTGCAAAAACAGTCATAGGCAATATGTAAATGAACAAGTCTGGCTGTTTTCCATTAAAATTTTGCTTATGGACACTGAAATTTGAATTTCATATAATGTTTATGTATCACAAATATTATTCTTTCAGTATTTTTTTGCTACCCCTCAAAATATAAAAGTCATTCTTGGCTCACAGTTCATATGAAAATATTCCAGTGAGTCAGATTTGGCCTGTGGGTGGTAGTTTACCAACTCTTGATTAAATAGCCAAATTGTGTGTGTGTGTGTGTGTGTGTGTGTGAATGTGTGTTTATGAAGACTTGTGATATGCAATGCTTTATCTTGTAGCGTTTATATTCAAAACTATTTGGACTTTCCTTATTTTGTAATTGATGATGAGATATCTGAAGAACTCAAAGGGATTTTGATCAGATTTTGTATAGGGAAGAAATAGATTTTTCATTTGTATATTTATTATATTTGTGTGTGTTGCCAGAATACTTCAAAGACTCTGGGTCTTGTATTCATCTTAATTTTGTGTAGTATTTTCTCATCTGTAGAGATAACAGAAATTTTCAATAGCTTTTCCTTGTATGACTTTTGAGATCAGCTGCTATTTAAATGGCACAAACATGTCTGTTGCCCCTTTTAGTTTATTTGATGAGTGCCGTTTTTGCAGGGGGAGGGGACTCTCTAGGAATATATTTGAAAAAATTAGAATTCTCAATAAAATTTTCAGAATTTATTTGAAGTTTATAGAAGACTCTTTGTGCCTCTAAGGTAGCTCATTTATTCAGAACCCAGACATATTCAATGATTTTCTTAGAGGTGCTGCTTCAGAGAATATCCCCATATACTAAAAAAAAAAAAAAAAAAAAAAAAAATCATCCACTTCTCTGTTAGCTATCAGCTCACGTAAAGTTCCAGCAATCATCTCTTATAAAATGCAGAATGTGCATGTGAGTGATATCAGGGTACCATTCAAAGTTAGGGATTTTCTTTTCATTTAGGGAGAGGTTATTGAAATACATTGTACAGCTAATAATCATAAGATAAAAACTTTCATCTGAAGATTTTCCCCTTGACATGAAAGAAATAGCAAGCGTTTTTATGTTATTAAAAGATTTTCATGAATTTCAAATCTGTCTGTATAATTACCATTCATATCATTACACTGAAATTTTTACTTGATCATTCATTCCCTTTTACTGGTCATTTGGGTTATACCAAAACCCTGGCTTCTCGTTCAGGCTGTCTCTCAAAGACAGTCTATGACAACAGGTTATAAGTATTTATGAGCTTCATATCTTTCTAATTCTTTTCCAGAAATATTTTTGGTACCCCTAACATTGTTGAGAATTCATATAATTGTACTTTCTGTGACACAAGGTAGTCTACACTTTAAACATCATGATTGATAATTGGATAAATAAGAGAAATAGTATCTCAGTTCAAGCAAAACTCAGCATTTACTGTACAGCATCAGAGGATGAGAATAGGAAGATATTTTTTTAAAGTCTCATTCTACTTTGAAGGAAATAAGATTCTGTTGAGAAAAATTGTTGCCATTTGTGATAACATGGGTGTTCATCAGGCCAAAGTAGTGGAAAGATATTCTAGCAGAGGGAATGTGAAACAAGGGAGGGGAGACACAAAAGATCACTCACTGGGGCAATTCAGAAGCAGTTGATTAAGTGCGGAAGAATGAACTTATATGAGAATCAAAGACTGGGAGATGGAAGTCATATATGTAATGACCTCATATCATACATTGATTTGATAACAGAAGCACAAAAGGACCTATAGTTCTGTAATGTGCCAGCTTCTCCAGTATGATCTTTGTATACATTACTTCATTTAATTACCGTGGCAGACAATGAGGCTAGAAATGCTTTCGACATTTTACAGATTAGAAAAAAAAAATCACAATGGTTAAGTAACTTATCCAGAATCACACGGTAGTGAAGTGAAGAGCAGTAGTGAAGTGAATCACAACAGTAGTGAAGTCAAAAAAGAATTCAAAATTTTTAGGTGTAACTTACTCCAAAGGTCATGATTTATAACAACACTGGATTATTGAAATACTTTAAGATTTATAGTGGCAAGGTTTTAGTTTTAGTTTTACTCTATCAGTTTAGTTTAACCTCTTTTAAGTCTGGCTGCTGTGATATCATATTTATCATACCAGCATTGACAAATTTGTTTCTATCAGGACTGTATGGTAAGACAAAATATTCACTTGGTTCCTAGTACTATTTCAACCAAAATTTAGTCTATAACTTCTACATGCTAGGTGTTTTAGTAACTCTATTTTAGCATATTATCTAAATATATGCTCATTATGGTTAAATATAGTTTTATTCTGTTTGACCAATTTGAGCTCTTAAGAAAACTTATTTTTGAAAGATCATACCCAGTGCTAATTCTATTTTGTCAATAAATATTACTAGTAAGACATCTGGTTGTGTGTAATGAATGAACTTTCCTGTGATCACATCTTAAACATGCTATTCCAAAACTTTTAACCAGTCAACCATGTTTGCTACTGAAGCAGTAAATGCTTTTGAATATGGTGGGAAATTGACAGATGCACATGATAAATATTAATTTATAGTCCCATGTGATTCATAACCATTTAGGATAAATTTCTTATTTGAATTTTCTTATTCATTACTAATCCCACAGAAGACATTCACATCTTTGATAAGTTGGCAAAATAATCTGAATAGAAGGACCATGGTTGTTAAACTTTTGTTTTAGAATACTAAAGACTGGAAATTGTAATGACCAGTGTAAATTGCTAAATCACTGAAGGGACCACAATGAATCTTTTGAAATTGGTAGAAAGTTTAATTTGTGAGGAATAAAGGAAGTGGGGAGATTTTCTAGAAGGACTTCATTACTTCCAGGGCAGTAACAGAACTGAAGTAGATGTGTGCAGCATCCCCATGCACTCAATAAGCTCAGGAGTGGCAATATATAGTTCCAGTTTGATTAAAATATAGGTAAAGTAATGCTGTTACCCTTAAAAGAACAGTTCACTGATAAGAAGCCCTGCAATTAATTGCAATGACTATTCTAAGAAAAATAATCAAGAAAGAAAGCTAGATATGTGTATACCTGAAAGGAAATTGGAATATCAAGAACACAGACTTACTGTTAATATAATTCCACTAGTATCTACAAGAGATAGAGGAACCAAGAAAGACGCTTTATATTGTCTTGTATGACTAAACCATCCTTAAACTTCTACCTTGCACCAGTATTGGAGTGGAAATTATGTGCACTATGAGTGAAAAACAATTAACTCTTTCAAATTTCTCCTTCCTGTGGGAAAATTTAGGCAGATATTTTCATAGCTCTATGTTTTAAAGGCCTGCAGCTTTTTAATGTTGTTTACTCTCCCTACCTCCAAATGCAATTAGTTGTGTGTTTGTTATTGGTAACATTTGTCTTTAGAGTAGTATAACAGCAAGACTTTTGAAGAAAATAAAAAGGTTAATAGAAATATCCATCCATGATACCTGTACAAGTTTAGAGTAACTCACTGAAAAATAGGGGGGAAGCAGGTGTAATTTACTATCATAGCCTAGTACAAAATGACCTTTACTAACATCTGAAAAAGTTTTGTGTTTTTTCTTTTTTTTAACTTGGCATGAATCAAAATTATCACCTAGATTTATACAGCCTGGAACCTAACTATAGACTAATTTATATAATAGCTGTGAAATGAAACAGTGTGATTATTAAGAAGTGGGATCTGTATGTAAATGCTTTCTTATATGAAGTGCAGACATCTCTTTTGCTCTCTGAACCTGTATATCCTTCTGCCTATTTACAACCTTAACTTGGATGCAATTAATCATACAAGGTCCAAAGCTAACCTCTTGATCTTTTCTCCCAAATCTCGCCTGTAAATATAACCATTTCAGTTGTTCAGTCCAGAAACCTGAGAATCATTAGCAAAAATTCCCTCTTTCTTACAGTTTACATTCCATCCTTCCAAGCCTGCTCTAGCTCTAGAATCCATACTGATAAATACCTAGCATCTTTGATCACACTAATCCAAGCCACCATCACCCTGTATAATAACTGTTTCCTAACTCCTACTGTTTTCCATTCTTAATCCTCCAGTTCCTACATATCAGCCAGAATTAGCTTAAAGCGTAAATCTAGTCAACCTCTCCTGTTTGAAGCCATTCCCACTCCATTTAAAATGAAAACTAAATTTATAATCTCTAAGACACTGCCTACCTTTGTACACCATCTCTTCTTTTAATCAATTGTTTGATAATTCGGTAAATGATTTAGGTATCATAGATTTATGACATGATACTCCCCAGGATAAGCTCTGCTTTATTTATGGACTGATTTCAGTAGTGAAAAACTTCAAAAATTACTCCAATTATATCCTCTAATTGCTTTAGTTTGCATTGCTAGTCTCTTATCTGGAGACATATAATAATCCTATTAGGATTCACAGTCAGCTAATGAATCAGGAGAATGTGACCATAGATTACTCTTCCCTTCCAAGCATCTTTTATTTGACCCATAACCCTATTACCAAGCAGAAAAACTGCTACACTGGGCAGAGCTACTGTGGAATGAACTCTTAATGACTCCAGTACATGACCTTACACTGACACTGATCTGATGACAAACCTGCATTCAATTTGGGGGCTTTGTATATATGCATACCTTTGAACTTTATAGCATTAGGGTTGTTCCACAGAACCCTTGTTAAGTGCAAGAATAATTGTGTCATATCATACAGTTCAATTAATTGCCCTATTAAGTTCAGGAATAAGAGTTCATCGAAAATTTGGCCACAATCACAAAAATTACACTTGAGAAGGCTAACATCCTTTTAATATAATATTATAGTTTTATGATGACACTGTCTACATATATTTAATCCTTGCCAAATAGTGTGTATGAGAAAATATTCAAATGGTTTATCAATCCATATAATCTTTCCACACCTTATTAACAATATAATATGCCAGAGTAAGGGCATATTAATAAAGCTACCATTAATTGATTGTGCATATAAAATAAAATTGCAATGCTGATTCAAGAAACAGGTAGTTAACTTGGTGTGAAAAAGCCAGTGTTCATTTCTCACATCTGGTTCATCAGATCCTAGGCAATATTTAATGTAGTTATTTTCTAAAAAATTTTGGTGGCATTTTCAGTATTTTTAGCTCAATTATAGCTTTTACTCAAGCACATATATAGACTCAAAATTCCAAATTTCATAAATGTAATTTTAGATTCTTAAATTAAAAATTTTGTTCATTCTACTCATAGTTAACAAGTCTACATTTTTAAGCAGGGGCACAGTAGCACATGCCTGTAATCCCAGGGCTGGGAGGCTGAGACCAGGGATTCTTTGAGTCCTTGGGTTTGATACTACCCTGGGAAACATAGCAAGACCTGATCTCTTAAAATAATAATAATAATAAATAAAGTCTATATTTTTCATAGACCATATTTACAAATTTATATTTGTGGCCTTTGGTTGTGGTATTAAAGAGTATTCTAATTCCAAGGAAATAATGTATTACATAGATTCCACAAATGAAAAAAAAATTTGTGTAGCATTGTCACAAAGGACTTTTCAGCATTTGAAGATTTTGCTCATCTTTTATTGAGGAGAATGTTATTCCAACAAAATCTCCAGGTAAGGGCAATTTCATATAGCCCAATCTCAGCTTAAAAATGACTTGACTACTGAAATGATTCAAGATTGAAGTATCGGTGAGTGAGGAAGCTTGTATTGCACAGAAAACAAATGAAGTTTAAAAAGAATCTTTTCAATGAGAAACAACTATTTCAACAAGACTATAATATATCTAGCATTGCTTTATAGAAGCTTCAGCTTGCATATGTACTTCCCAATCCTGGCCTTGAGCTAAGACTGTCAACAAGAGTATGAGATTTCAGTTGTTTTTCAGCCTTTGATTTAAAAATTCACACATACTCTTTGCTGCAGGCAAGAATAAGAGTTGCAGGAGAGACAACAGGTGAAAGAACTATAATTCTTCACAGGCAGCTTGACTGTCCACTGTTGGTGGTTGGGTAGTCAGGCTCCAGAATTCTTTGCTGCAAATTGTTATTTACAGAGTCTCAGACTTTGCCTTCCTTTTACTGAAACTATGCTTTAGCCATCCCTTCCATGGTTATTAAGAAACTTTTTTTTGGTCTTCTTTTAATCAGATGACTTAATTTGTTTATTAAAAAAAAATTGAGATTTTTCAGACTGAGAACTTGTAGGGATGTATGAATCCAGATGTTGAAAGTGTTTAAAGTTAAACGTGTTTATGGTTTCAAGTGGTTTTCATGTGTTCTTATGGAAGTTCCTCTACCCTACACATTAGTTCAGACTATATTATGAATCTACTTTAGAAAATCATCACCTTTCATCATGACTCATGCTATAGAGGTGAGTGATGGCATTTTTTAATATACCTTAGGAATGTATATTTTTAACTCTTATTTAATGAGGTTTCTAGTTAAGTTGAATTTTTCTTTAAGATGGCTTTTTAACATTTTCTCTCTCTTTCAAGAGTAATATTCTCAAAGATTTTTTTTTCTTCATAAGAATTTCTTGTGTGTGTATCATTTACCAATTATTTTCTTCAAAGGCCGAAGAAAGCCCACAGTGGTGAGGTTTTGCTATGGCTATTATATAACCCAGTTGACTTTAGTTCCATGTATAGCATTAATATAAAATGAAACTATTAATTTAGGAATGTGCTAACAACTGTGCCTATTGTTCAGACTGCTTGTTTGAGCCTACTGATTGATATACAGACTTTTGGGAGTAAATTTTTCTTGGTCTTTCTTAAAGCAAAGATATAAGACATACTCTGTTACTTTGTCAGTGAGAAAATATTATAGAAGTATTTAATTCAGAGAAAAGATTTATCAAATTCCTGGAAAAGCTTTTATATTTACATAAAATTACATATTCTCTGTACATGGTCTGGAAAATGTCACCAGAGTACTGTAAGTTTTTTTCCCTTAAAATGCATATTGTTCCCTTATATACTATGTAATTATGAGTTTTCCCATTTAAAATCTCATTTAAAATATGTCTTTCATTTTACTTTCTGAAAATTATGAATTAGCTTAAGTCTGTCATTTAAAATATCTTGAATGAAGAAATAAAGATCAGATCACTCTCATATATATGCTTAAAGCCAGGGAGAAAAAGCATATGTATATTTTTCAACTAAAGTATAAGTAGATAAATAAGATTTGTGGGGAAAGTTTCTCCCTACATATAACTCAAGAGAGTATACTGAGCTTAAAAGGTTATTTATGGAGTACAAGGAAGAAAGCTATAATAAAGAACCTGATAGCTATAATTTAATTTTTAGTGTTATAATTCAGATTCAGCAATTCAGTAGCAGATGTAAAAAATAAAATGAGAGAAAAAAATTAAAGTGCCACCACACTGACTAATAAGTCATTGAAAATGCCTGTAGTGGGAATTTGCTCAGATAGAAAATGTTTGCACTGTCATTAAATACTCCCTAATTTATATTAGTGAACTAATATGACAGGCACAAAAATTTACCCTGAGGCTGAAGCTATGGAGGAGGCAAACATTCCTAATCTACTCTGGTATTTAAATGTTCTTGGAGCTCCAGGTACCCTCCATCTCTCTCTCTCTCATATATATATATACATAAACACTCTCAAGAAAGATAGATGTAATATTTGCTAATATATAATTAGTTAAATAACCACACTGACTCCCAACTTAAAAGTAAAGCAAATGTATTCAAGACAAGTAGTCAGCCAAGTAAATACATGTTCATTCTTTTGAAATACTTTTTTTTTTTAAATCTGTCAATTTCTAGTTGAATCTAGAAGGCCAAATGTTTAACTATCTCCAGAGAAATAAAAGGTATGGCACAGGTTTTTTTTTTTTTATTTCTAGAAATATTCATTAAATTTGTAACTTGCTAATAGCGCTAACAAATTGACTGTTGATTAGTATAATTGTAACGAGTTTCCAGATCTAAAATCCCATGTACCCTGTAAAACCTCCAAACAGAAAATACAGTCTAAATTTAGTTCTTTTGATTAGCAGGAAAGCCAATAGTAAATTAAATCAGTTTATAGTGGAGTAGCAGGTAGGGTATGACCGGTTATTGTTTGTTTGTTACTGTTCAGGTTTCATCTACATTATTTGATTCTTGGTGGCTAATATACAGGAATTTGTATGTTTGAAAGCAGAATGTAGGGAGAAGGATAGTGGGAAGTTAAATGAATGTTTATAGATTGCCTATTGTGCACCAGGTATAATGGTAGATGCCATATATTTATCATTTAATTGAATGATTGTCATTTAATCGAATGATTACCCTTTAAGAAAGGTGCTATCTTCATTTTGGAAATTGGGGCATGCAGACCTGGAGAGACTATTAGTTGGTAAAGTTACTTTAGGTTGGTCTCACTCCTAAGACCATGTCTGTTCCACCAGAATGACATGTCCTTGTGAAACCATGCACAACCTTAAAGAGGTGATCTAGTTCATGGGTCCTCATCCATGTGCTTTTAATTCAAAGATACAACTCAGGCCTGGAGTGCAACAATAGGGTTTATTAACAAAGGGGAAATTGGGGAGAAGGAAAGATTTTTCTAAGACCACAATTGACTGGCTGTCCTATCCCAGATCATCTCTACAGTAGTCTAAACAAAAAACCATTTGTGCAGTATGGTGTTGTCCCTTCAGTGGGAACCTAGAGCTGGTGGAACACTACCTCACTCGTGGTAGTAACTGATGGGTGATGGCCACAGGTAGCGCTGCTGAGCCAGCAACAGGTATCTGAAGGCTAGGTATGACAGCAGGGGATACAACAGTACCAAGAGCTGTGGCCCCTGTACTGAAGGCAGGAGTGGCAGTAGTGCTGGAGGATCAAAATTAGTGGGCAGCCAAGAAATGCTAGACAGTGCTTAGTGATATATGAGCGGAGGTCAGCAGTGCTATTTAGCATTGGTCAGCAGGTGGTAATGTGGAGGATCAGGCATCAGTGTTACAGCTCTGAGACAGTCAAGCATAGGCCAGTGGCAGACAACTATTTTGGAGGTTGTGTTAAAGGACCAGGCACCAGTGTACACTTCTTTCAAAGGCACTGGACACAGTCTTGTGGCATCTATCAGCAGGTGATGTGGAAGCAGTGCCAGAGGCAGGAGAATAGTCAGATTGTTGCTCTATTAGAAGACGATGGCAGAGGTCAAGCAATAGCAGTCAGGAGGTGGCGGACAGAAACTGAGATGAGGGAAAGGTCTTGGTGAATGAATCTGCAATGAAAGTCTTGATTGATGAAGACTGATCTCTAAATGAAGTTTTCTGCTACCCTGTTTATATTCCCTTCATGCTACCCTCCTTTCAATCCTGATTGGCCCATTTTCAGATCTGACACTATTTCCAAGACTTGATTGGCACTGGTATAATCTCAAGCCTGATTATATTTATAAAACCCCGTGGGTCCCGAAACTTTCATGGTGGCAGTGCAAACTCAAACCTGACTGTTCCATTTATAAAACCATGTCGGTTTCAAGACTGAAATTCCACTGGCACCTCAAACCTGCTCTGTGCTGAGATTGGTCATCTCATCACTCTGAGGCACAGTGGAACAGGGCAAGTTGTGCTTCATCTAGGAGACACAGGGCTGCACTTGTGCCAATGCGTGATGAAGGGTAAGATTTAATTTTTTGACTTTACTGGTCCTCCAGGTACTAGAGATACTACTTTACATTTGTAGTTCCCTGAGAAGGCAACATTTGGCCTATGTCACACCTCACATAAAGTTTTTGTGAGGATTAAATGAGTTAATACAGGAAACTAAGAGTAATATCTAGTGCATGGTAAGTATTCAATAAATGTTTTTATTACTTAAAATGTTAAGTAATAACTAGCCCTTATACCTTAGGAGAACAAGTTGAAGAACCTGGGTGTTTGTACTTTGGACAGATTAAAAAGATATGATTGACACATTTCCTACAGAATAAGAAAGAAACTTGATCATTGTTATTGCAAGGAAAAATGAGGACTAGTGGGTAAAGAGTTCAAGAAGGCCGCTTTTGATAAGTTAACAAAAATTTTTCTAATTATATCAACTGTCAAAATGGAAAAAGTCACTTAGCTTAGTGAATCCTCTATTCTGCATCTAGTTCATGCACTATCCTAGATGCAGATACAGTGAGCACTCCTGGGCTACCACTCAAATCCAAGTGTAGGTCATTTGCTTTACTTCTCAGACAGAGTAGGAAACTGGCATCCTTTGAAACAAAATTTCAACAATGAAAAGCAAGAGATGAGAAGGAACTGGCAGGTGAATTGCTCACCACCACTAATACATTCTTCCAAGTTGAAGTTGTTTCATTTTTCTTCTCTTGAGACCAGTATAAACATAATTAATATGGCATCATGCAAAATGAAAATGCAGGGCATCATTTCACAAAGTATTAAAAAGTTCAAAATCACAGCAGTAAAGTTTTAAACAAAACACAGGGTCTTTCTAAGCATCAGGCCCTTGACAAACTGTGCAGGTCACAACACAATGAAGTTGTCCTTGACAGAAACAACTGGAGACACTAGACAACCAGCTATAGTTCTTATAAAACTATGGTCAATTTTTCCCTCCTATATATTTGACTGATTTCAACTTCTTACTTCCTTTCCATGCCTTACGTAATGATCAATATGGTGACATATCAATCACTGATTGTATCTGACTGCTGCATGAACATTCAATTCAAGATTTGTTCATAGTTTAAATCTGAACCAAAACGTCTTATAATACAGATGTTCATTTTATCCTCTAGGAATAGAGCCCAAGACTACTAGCAAACACTTGAAACAATGGATAACACAGAAATCATATATATGATATATATGTGTGTACATATATATATATATATATCTCACATATATCATTATGCTTTATCTTTTATGTAATTGCAAATGGTCAACTTTAATTTATAAACTAGACATAGTAAGAGATTAGCAATAGCTAATAATAAAATAGAACAATTTTAACAATCTAAGAAAAGCTATGTGAAGTCTCTGAAAATATTTTTTCATCTATTATATATATATATATACATATATGTATATATATATGTGTGTGTGTGTACCATGTACATATATTCATTCAACAAACATTTATTGAGTTACATGCATAAAGCATTGATAAGTACTAAAATATAACAAAAGAATTAGATGTAGATGTTATCATTAAGTAGCTGGAGGTTTTATAGCAGAGTTTCTGTATTTATGATAAAAGTCTAAAACAAGTTTAATCCAAATCAAAAGGCAATGTTAGTGCATGATCAAAGGGCACCCAGGGACCTCAACTTCTTAGGACACATGCTCTAAGGGATAGTCTAATCATCTACTGCACAAATGCAAAGGCAGCAGACTCAGTCTAAAAGATCATTAATGGAATCAGTGCACATAGAGAAGGAAGGCTATTAGTTTTCCAATAAAACCTTCAAAAGTACCGATCCTGTGGTGGACGAATGCCTGACCAAATAGGCTCAGCCTAAAACAGGGCTGCTGAGCCCTGAAAACTTGCCCCAAGCCCAAGTCACCCTCTGACAGAGAACTATAAGAAAGGGGTGAAGTAGGACTGGGACATGAGCGATGCAAAAATGAAAGTACAAATCAAGATAAAGAGTATCATTTTCTCTGCAAAAACCCATGTGTCTCTTACTCATGCATCCCTTCCAAGTCTCTTTTCTACCTATCTCCTGCAAATCTCCTTCCCAGCAGCACTAGGATGCAAGTTGAACTGGACAAACAAGAGTGCCGAGCCTACATATGTTCAATTATAAGTCAACATGGCAGCTTAAACTCACCTCTAATTCTCATTAGTGTGCCTGTAAAGAAGTCCAGTTTGTAACATACTAGGACTTGTAATCTAAGGTGGCTATATGTAAGTGGGAGCAGTTACCTCCCGTTTCATAAGATGTATCTGTAACAATGATACACGGAAAAGCACTTTTTTTTTTTTTTTGAGAGTAGGTCTCACTATTTTTGCCCATGGAACCACAGGCTCACATTGCCCGGTTACCATAGACTCAAGCAATTCCCAGCCTCAGCTTCTCAGGTAGCTGGGATTACAGGCGTGTGCCACCGTGCCCAGCTATTTTTTGGAACTAGGTCTCACTACTGGCCCCAGGCGGGACTCGAACCACGATCCCTAGCCCCGGCCGCTTCATAGGCTGAAGCTTACAGGCAGGAGCCACCTTTCCCGGCCCTGGAAAAGTACTTTTAAAAAGTGCCTGAAAGTGGTAAGGAATTTGGACTAGAGATCCAGAGGAAATTATAGAGAAGTAAGGACAATTGTCTGGAAAATATTGTTATTACATAGAATTCACCTTTAGAGTAAAAAAAAAGTTTCACTTGGGTGAAAAGTATTCTCTCTTATTCTTTGAGACATCTAGGACATCTAGATTGTTTTATTTCATGCAAAGTAGCTTGATAGACTGCTAAATCATGAGATGAATTCTCATCATCCCTCTTTTGCTACTGGAATTGCTATCGCTCTTGGTAAGAGGATTACTATTGTGCCCTAAACCTGGTGTTTGGGCACATTTTGTTTATGCAGAAAGTTATTATGAGTGTATTTTTTTTCATGTAATCTAAATTACATAAATGACTTGTTGATTTCTTATCTTCAGGTTTTCAATCAATCAAGTAGAAAAGGAGAAACCTTTTGAATTATTAGTGTAAATCTACTGGAAATACTTGAGTGAAAAATTCATTTTCAATGTCAGAGAAAATATTTTCTTCACAGCAAGCTAATTCTTTGAGTAAATAAGCAATGATTGTTGATCCATTGGCAATTTTTGGCAGTACAAAACTCTCTTATAGGACTTCTCCAATAAAGAATAATATCCAAGATTGTCAACTCTAAACAAATGGACCTAAACTAGACAGAGAATTTGAGATAACAGATTAATAGGAAAAATTATATTTAATATTAGTATTTGATTTTCAGTCTGAAACTTCCATGCACAGTCAGTGAATTTCTCCTCATTGAGTCATAAAGGTGGACACATCAATGAAATGAATTTGTATCAAGAGAGTTTGTCTGGAATTTGCCAGGTGGTTGATTTTGTCAGTCTCTTGAATTCTTATTGTAATCCTGATATGCTGCTGAATGAATTGAAATTACTTTAAAAAATTGAATTGTGCTATTATTCCATTTGTTTTTCAGCTCCCTTTAATGAAAACTTTCAGAAGTCTGAATTTAAAAACCAGTGTCACAGGCTATCAAAGTCTAATATTTACCTTGTCATTTCAACTAGAAACCTGACAATTGCCATTGATATTGATTGAAGTGTCTTCATACATAATTGACAGACATGCAGTAAGAGTATCTATAAAATACTGCTAAGTTTATTTTTAAAAAAATGAGTTTCCGTGAAAAAAGCATCCTGAAAAATCTAGAAAATATGCTTGTATTTGGGAACAGTTTGAATACAATACTTAAAATTATTGGTTGTCAATGAGGAGAGGAAAAGAAAAGTGCAGAGAGTGTTAGGAGTAATTAAAGCAACTAGAGGTAGGATTTGAGGGTGTTCTGAAGCTTTGTGGGTGTATATGTGCATATGTGTTCATTGGGGTTTGCTCTAAATTCTCTTTAGGTATCAACAGTTATTTTTCTCATCTCTCTGAGTTTGAAAAGCATTGAAGACAGAAACTTTTACCAAAAATTTTGATTTATAAAAATCAGATTATGCAGCAAAAGAAAAATATTTGATCGTTTTATATAACCTTAAATCATTTATACAGCCAAGAACATGCATTAATAAGATCTCTTTGAACTTTAGTTTCTTCTTAATCTTGAAACTAGATTTTAAAGAATGAAATATTAGGAATTCCATCAATAAATTTAAATTAAAATGGACTCATTTGAACTAATGGCTGAATAAAATGGTGACATTCCCATATTAAATATAGTGATTTGGTATCTTATATTACCTGATTTCACTTATTTCACGGAGAGTAGAATTTTTATGAGCCGTAATTCAGAAAAATGTGAGTTAACTTCATAGAACTATTCTCCACATTAAAAAATACTTTAACTGGAATCATTTTAGTTGTCTTGTAGAATATCTGGTAAAATATTCTAAATGATTTGCACATTGTTCTTTAGTTTCAGATCAAATTCTCAAGAGCAACCTTGCAGCAATGGAACAACAAATTGTTCATCTGGAGCGTGACATCAAGAAATTACCCCAAGCAGAAAATCAACATGATAAGTTTGTGGAAAAGATGACCATATCCTTTTATTTCAATATTTTATTTATTTATTTTCTGTGTGTTTGTGTCTACCTATGTACCTGCTATGTACTTATATTCACATCCAGACAAATTTTTAACATGGACAGTGTAACAGTCATTTCATGGTGTTTTGAACTAGGGAGAGCAGACAAGCTTACAATTAGATTAAGAAAAAAGTGCCATTTCTCAAAGAAGAATTTCATTTGAAGCCCCACATGATATGTAAGGTAAGTATAAAATAATATTTTTATGTAACCAGTTGCTTAAAGGAAATAATCAACAGAAGATTTATTTTGGTCAGACCTCTTTTTTTAAAAAAATTATCTTCCTGTGTGTAGGCATTTTTGAGGGCACATGTGCATTTTGAAGGGCAATCAGAGGATAACTAGTCTCAGTATAATGAAACAATTGTGAAGAATAAAATAGACGGATGGATAGTGAATTAATCAGTAGATTATGCATTGAAATAAAGTATAGTAACTGTCTATATAACATTAAGCATTTCTTGCTAAATAAATGTTTTAAACCCCTATTTTGCATATAGTATATTCATATAGATTGCAGATATATATGAAAGTAGAACTTGAAAAATAGCATTCGGCTTGGATTGTTTAATGTTAAATATGGTGTCTAAAGATAAACTATATTACAGCTGATTTTTTTTTTTTCTATTTTGGTTTTCAAAAGTTAAAGCCATATCTTCTTCCTCTGGGTTTAAATAAATATCTTGAACTGAAGATTGATTTACCATTTTATATCTCTAGAGGGAATAAATACTATAAATTCTTTATCTGATAATAAGTAAATTCCATCAACAACTATATGGCAGTCACCTTGTTTCAAGGTTAAAACTATTGCCTTTTTCTTCTCTGCTTTTCTCCCCTACCCAAGTTGGAAGCTATGGTACTGAACTTAAATTACTTGAGAATGGCAATTTATGTAAAGTTTTTTTTTTCATCCTCACTGTTTTTTTCATTCTCACTGTTTTTCATTGTTTTGTGTGGCCCTCTAGTAATGCTGAGTACTTGTCATAAATAGAAATATTAGAAACATAAGCTTGTGGGTGATTGGAGGCAGGAAATTCTCAAAAATAACCTCCAATTACATAACTGCCCACAATGGGATATTTAATATGAGAATTTCCCTTTATTGCTGACTAGGTTTTTCTTTCAAATATGTTGCATTATCCTGTGGCTGGATACACTACCTACATTTTTCAACTTTGATTTTGCTTCTTGCTTCTTGTATGAAATGTAATTCCTGATGCTCTTGTTATTTTTATTTTCTTGTACAGTTAGGTTATGGCCACATAAAAGCTTACAACGTTGAGGGGTCTTTATTGCTCATTTTAAAAAAGAACACTAATTTAAAACCCTCTAGAACTTGCCCTCTGCAACTTCATATTATTTTTCTTTCTTTCTAAAAGAAATTAAGCAGTTTAAGATGAAAATCCAGAGTCCTCTGTATGTGTATGCTAGACATTAATGGCTCTTCATTTATGTTACACTAAAGCATGACTATCAAGGGAACTCAAAACTACATTCAAATATATATATATATATATATATATATATATATATATATATATATATATGTATATGACTGTTGCTTTGAGTCATCATATTTAAATATGTATGGGGATTTACTTTAAGAAGAATGTAAGAATATTGAGCCAGGCATGGTGGCGCATGCCTGTTTTCCAAGCCTTGGGAGGCAAGAGGCTTGGGATCGCCTGAGTTCAGGGGTTTGAGACTACCCAGAGCAACATAGCGAGACCTGGTCTTGAAAAAGCAGCCGGGTGCTGTGGCGGGTGCCTGTAATCCCAGCTACCTGGGAGGCTGAGACTGGGGATCGCTTGAGTCTGTGGTATCGTGGGCAACAGTGAGACCTAATCTCAAGAAAGAAAAAAAAAGAAGAAGAATGTAACAATATTAAGTTCAATTGGTTAAAATGTTCAATTTGTGAATTACAATGATAGAACTGTTGAAATTATTCTGGTTTGAAAGACTCCTTGGGCACCCATTGAATTTCGATGTTCTAAAAATGGCCATAATGTTTAATTCTCATGTGGATGATATATATATACACAGAGAGAAAGAGAAAAAGAAATGATAGATCTGTGAGTGTGCATGCACACTATGACAACTCTGATACCTACTTAATTTTTTTCTTTTCTTCCTACTATTGCAAAAGAGAAGACTGTCTTAATGTGGGCAACTTTATAATTGTTTTCAAGTTTGAAACATTCTTATTTCCAGTATAGCTTTTCTTTGTGTGTGTGTGTGCCTGGATGTACCTTTCCAATGTTTCTGTTCCCTGCTAATAAATTGTTTGCTTCAAGTCATTGACCCTTTAAATTTAATAACAACAGGTACAAGTATGGAAGCAAAAGTAACTTTAGCTACTTAAATAGTAAGCTATCTTATGAGGACTTTAAGTTAAATAACCAAAGAGTTCTGGCATACTTCTGAGTTTTTAAAATAGTGTCAGTGTTTCACCAAATCTCCAAGTTGAGTTAAGTCCTATTGTAGTCTAAAATCATAATTACTCTTTCACAATATTACAATACAATACTGTCATTTACATGTTTCTCTTTTTTTTTACATGTTTCTCTTTCTTGCTTTTTCCATGACCAAGATTATGTTTGATGTGTTAATTACTGTATGCCTATCACACTGTTGATCATCTAGTTTTGTGTAGGCACTCAGTAATTTTATATCTAGAGAAGATAGAGATCATCTAGTTTTACTTAGCATTTCAAGAAGTTAAACAATGGTAGGTTGTATTTATATTCATAAAAATCTCCCTCACATAAATCTGAAGAAAGACCTTGAATAATGTTGACTCACTTTTGTAGAGCACACATTTAATCAGTTTTAGAATGGTTATCGACCTATTTAAAGTAAATCACAAAAAATGCTGACCAAAAAAAAAAATTCCCATAAATGGCCAGTGTTCCAGGTTATTCCCTGCCTACTTAAGTATAGTCGGTGGCTTTTGGACACTCATCACCTCTGACTTCCTTTCTCTACCCGAAATTTGTTGCTTGTTTATACCGAAAAATAGATGGATAGATTAAAACAAGCACAGCTAAGTTATAAGTGTAGGACGTGGAGAGGAAACTGGAAAATTTTCTTGTAATTTACAGGAGAGAGGTTCTAGGATCAAAGAGGGCTATATAATGGATATAATAGCACCGATATATTGATGTACAATTATATAATAAATTGAAATGGAATCTATATTAACATGTTTAGTAAGTTATAAATATTTTAATATTCTCTCACATTTATTAAATGTTTGCTATATATAAGAAATCACCTAATTTTACATATTTGAGCTTTAAAACATCTTCCTATTTATTACCATTATCCCATTTATTACATGGGGGATATTTTCCACATCTGGAATTCAAATAGCAGTGTTATTTGTAGTGAACTTCAGTTGTGTTAGAATAACTTCAACATTTTACAGAGTTAGCTTCTCTTTTTTTTTAATTTATTAATTTCTAGCAATTATCTTAGTTTCTTTAAGGTTACCAGATATAGAAGTATAGAGGAAAATACTCCCATCCTCCTGGATGTTTGAACTAGTCTTGGAAAATACTTTAATCAGAATAGGAAAAAAAGATAAAATTTAGTTACACATGAATGAGGAATTTACATGGCTGTAAATTCTAAAATAATTAAGAGAAACAGAATTTATATTTTGAGCTAAAAAATCAGATAGGGGTCTTGGGGTACCAAAGAAGGAGAAGGGGGTCTTGCAAAATGAGTAAATGACATATCACGAAGTCCTGCTCTAGATGTTTGCCTTACTTAAAATAGGTTTCTCCAACTAAAAAAAAATACTCCTGAAAATGACACTAATCTGGGTAATCTTCATTCTTTCAGGCAATGGTAACAGTTTCTCTTGAAACCCACAAGACATTGACCTTAGCTGCACATGGCAAGGTTACATGTATTGGGAAAAGTCTGCCTGAATATTTTTTAGAAAGGTGAAACCTACAGAGGAAGTATGTCGTCTGTGTCTGTGCTTTGATACGTATTGCAAATATCAGTCAAATGAGGTTCAGAAGCATGTCTGATTTCACAGTTTTGAAAACTAACGCATGCTTAAGACAGTAGAGAGAGAAGCCTAAGGATTGGCTTGCCTTGCCAATTCTTAGGCTTGTTCTTTTTTGACTAGATATTATATGCTGATTCTGATTCTTGCAACGTTTGTCTTCTTGACCTGTAATGATGACTGAATTTCTTTTTCTATTTTTCAAATCAAATCATTACTACTGCTGAATAGCCCATGCTTTTTCTTACATGCAAGATGACTATTCTTAAAAGAGGGCTTTTTAAATTTTTGAGTATGTATTGTAGCCCATTCTGTGCATCTTTAAACTGCCTAATAAACACATTAATCACGGTGTTCACCTTACTACTTTTAGACTACATTTACTCACATAGATTCTGTCAATGGCAGGACTGCCTATTGACCAAAATCAGCCTAGCTTTTTGATTGACTGCTGGCTAAATCATGTTACCAACTGGGGGACAAGGAGTAAAGGAGCAGCAGGGTTACTATTAACACACTGGCAGGAAGAGCTAGCAGAATGTTAATGACATTAACACCCTGTCAACTAACTATCAACACCTGGGATTTCATCATGGTAGAAGAGTCATTTTAAGTGGTTAAAAATCAAGTTACTTTGGAAAGCACATTGTTATTACCACAGGATTCAAAATAGATTTGGTGTCTCTACTGCAGGGCACTTATGTACATTTTGTTCTACTGTTCTTCATTAAATGAATATTTGTTAAAAAAGATTAAAAACTCGGTTATTGTTTAAGCACAGGTAATATTAATCACCTTCAAAAACATGCTAATAACAGGTTTTAAAGATGATGTACCACACTTTGTAAATACCACATAAAATTGACAAAATAAAAAGAAACCTCAAGAGCAAAGCCTTTTGTGTTAGTGTAGTAATCAAGGCTATTTTCTAGCTTTTGAAGAAAAATCAAGAATTTAGACTGGAGGGAAGTTCACTACCTTTGACTTCTTAACTCAACTCCCTGCTAGAAGAAAGTTCAAAGATAAACTTTTTTTTTTATGAGACTCCTCAGGGAGAGGGGTCCAGGATACATACAGGATATATGTATGTGTGTGTGTGTATAAGTATAGATATAATATGTATATATAATGCACACATTATATATATTATGATATATATTATATGTATATCCTGGTCACTAGTGGAAATAACAAATAATGTATACAATGAAAAATATTTTGGAAACCACATAAATGCACTTTTTAAAAAGCCAGTTTCTTAGCATTCTTTGAAATATTGCAGCTTTTTTTAGTTCATAATTTGTACATTGATTTAGTATAGAACATACAGTATTTATGATAGTGATAATTTAAATGGTAATACTAATAGCAATTATTTAGTTCAAGCTATGTGTCAGTTATGGTCCTAGGAATATATATGTCAAGTAATCTTGAAAGCAATCCCATAAGTAGATACTATCTTTAACCCTATTTTAAGCATGACAGATTGGGGCTACAGAGGTTCAAAGCTTCAAGGGTATGAGAGATAATGCATGTAAGTCCAGTTACTGAAGACCAGGATTCAAGTCTTGGTTTTTTGAACTCTACACATTGTACATATACCGTGGTATTTTGCTGCTTCTAGTATCAGAAAGCTTTTTGTTTTGAGACTAGGTCTCACTATTTTTGCCTGTGGAACTGCAGGCTCACGTTGCCCGGGGTACCACAGATTCAAGCAATCCAAAGTCTCATCTTCCCAGGTAGCTGGGATTACAGGTGCATGCTACCTACCACACCCAGCTATTTTTTGGGACTAGGTCTCGCTACATGCCCCCAGTGGGACTCGAACCACAATTCCTGGCCCCAGTTGCAGCTTTCTAGGTTGCTGCTCACAGGCTTGCACCACCAAGCTTGGCCTTCAGAAAGCTTTTTAAACCTGAGATGAATTCCATCCACATTTGTTCACTGTAATCTATTTATTAATTTCTTTTCAATTTCTCCAATATGGAAAAAAAATGTCATTTTTGAAACATTTGTAAACCGAAAATTAGCTACCCATTCATTCACACCATCTCCTCCAGAAAGCCGTTTCCAGTCATGGCAATCAAAATTAATTTTTCTGTCCACTCTGCTATCATAATATGTAAATACTTAATTATAGTTGCCTGACTGCCTATATTTTGCTTATGTGCATGTCTGTTTTGCCTTTGAGTTAGAAAAATGTTTGACATAGATCCATATTTATTTTTGAGTATTCTACAATAAACCAGTACAATGCTGTGCAGAAGATGTCTTAATAGATTAGCATTTGATATATGATTAATATTCTTCAAGTAAACATTATGTTAAGTAAAGAGAAAAAATTATTATTCTGGCAAACTCAGTTTCAAAAAAAAATGTGTCTAAAATGCTTCTTATTATGGTTTCATTTTTAATGTAGGCGGTAACCATGGCCTTTTGAATGCTTAGATAGACATCACATTCTAAGAAACTAACTGGAGCATAAGTTTTTTGGAATCTGCCAACAGAAAATTTTCCATTTGAAGTGTCTTTCTTATTTGAATTTCTCTTTGAAATTACTTAGTATGTACTAAGAGCTGTATTTTTCTAACTTTGTTCTGGGAATTAATAGACATTTAGCACACAATGGTAATGGTGAAAAAATAGAATATACCACTCCATTAAAAGGTCTATAAGCCCTTTCTGGCCAGCCCAGTCTCATTTGGAAAGTTTTTTTCCCCCAGAACATAGAATTGGATATAATTTATCTAAAAGAGCTGGTGTACTCCCTATCTATCAAATTGTCATCATTCCCACAAAATGATACAAGAGACTTGAAAAATAAAATGCTAAATATGTTTTTTCATGATGTGTTTATGCATATGTACTATAGAACATGTAGCATATATTCATATTCCTATGTAGACATAAATATTATTTAAAACTAATTTTATATGTATACAAAGTTTACTTTGATATAACAATTATGCTATGAGTTTGTTTGCTTTCATTTAAAACTTACTAAAATTATTTTCAATGAGGACAGATATTTTATTTGGAACAGTTGATAGGAAATTATATGGATGCTATTATAACCATTCAAGTAGTATACTTTGAGAGCAAAAACTCAATATTGCATTGTTTTCAGTGTGTTAAAGTATCAGTGTCATTCTCTATAATAGATTTTTATTCAATTGTTTCTAGTTCGTATATATTTGGGATATAGTTTCTGAAAATTATAGCAAGTAAACTTAGATTTTCATTGAAAATTCTGTGGTCTTTTTCTGTGGCTTTAAACTTTGAGAAATAGGAAGTGAATTAGTTTTATAAGGTGAAGACTAAAAAAATAATGTAAGGAAAGGAAGCAAGTTAATGTGCCTAGTAATATGTAATGATACTCTTCTTTGTGTTGCAAATGTAAAATAGGATAATAGCCTACTGCATTGTCTTAATGCATTAATGAAGTTGAAAACAAAAAGAAATATATAACTGACATTACTGAATATTATCCAGTTGAATTTTGATAACAGTTTTATGTATACACATGTACACATACATTTAGAATTATAAATCACCCTGAGAGGACTGTTTCTCAGCTATACATTTAAAGATAAGAAACTGGTGAATAGTTAAAATGTAGAATCAATGAAATATTTTAAAAAGAATAAGGCCTATACATAAGTTGATGGTTTTGGCTAAAAAATATTTATTAGTAAATTGAAAATGGTCTGAAGGATGAAGTTGTGGAAAAAGCAGGGTTTTCTAGATGTTTGGTGTTAAACACATCTCCAAGTTTTTCACTCCAATAGAAAGAGAGGAGACAACAAATGTAATTTTAACAGACTTGTGTCATAATCAAAGCACTTGAATACCTAGATGGTCAGATTAAGGTGTTTCCTGCTTTCAAAAAGGAATATAGTCAGGGAAGTGAAGCTGTCAGAGAAAAGACAGCAACAAACAGAAGATAAGTTCATTGCTGAAAGAGTATACTGCAGGCTAAAAATCCACTAGACATTTTTAATATTCCTTTCCATATTTTGGTGGGTGATATAGCATTCCAGCTTTAGTCACAGTGGCAAATTAACTTTGCAGCTTCCTTATTTTCTTGGAAATTTATTGTCAAACTATGCAAGAGACCAAAAAAAAAAATTAAATATGGAAACATTTCCAAATGGAAATGACTTGTCTACTAATCATTTGTTTCTGGCTATCTACCTTATCACAGATAATTAAGAAACAGCTTTATCAATAATGTTTATATGTTCAAAAATAAATAAGTTTCTTCCCATTTTTAAATCAGCATATATTTATCAAGCAGCTACTACACAACCTAGTTCCCTACTGGGTGCCATGAGACTGGAACATAAAGTACAAAATATTCTCTATTATTGATTTTACCACATCCTCTCATTGGTCATCAAAAAATGTGATTGTGTGGAATTCATTAAATATCTTTATTTAAACAAATCCCTCAAAAAGTTCCTCATCTGAATAGAGATATATTAAAATGAAGTTGCATACCAAAAACTCACCCTGGAACTATATGTAAATATTCCAGGGTTGCATTGAAGGAGACTCAGAATTTAACATTTGAAGTGTTCAGCTACTTAAAATAGGCCTCTGCTTTTACAGATTTTTAATACTAAACTTTATTGTGTTAAGGGGTTTTTATAGCATAAATTAAATAGCTAAAATTCACAGTACATATTAAAAATAATTGCTATAGGCATTGAAATATCATATGATGGGCCTGTGTTATCAAACATATCTACCTGAAAACATATATCAAATATACAATTGACAGTGTGTGCTCTCTACTGTAGGTTCTGTTTCACTTTTGCCCACATAGCTATTTAGTCATTATTTAATGCTAGAGTACACCTTATGAACAAAAAGTAGGACTTTCAAATAAAAAAAATAAATAAAAGGATAAAGCATGGAACATTTATTTTAGAAATGTAATTTGTAAATTGTAAATAGTCAACAAAATACCCAGGTGATATAAAACAATATGCATATGATTAATATACACGATGGGAAATTTGTTTTATAAAATACTAAAACATCATAGAGGTTCTTAGTCTACTAGAGTTTCATATATGTCATTCTTAGTAGTAATTCAGTACAATGGAAGATCACTTCTGACCGAAATTCTGGGAGAAAGACTTTAAGAAGATTTGTAGCCCAGACATCAATAAAACCTCAAGGAATAAAGATTAAAAAAAAAAAAAAAAGATTGTTAAAAAGAACATCAACTTTTTTTTTTTTTTTTTGCTGGGAGTCAGGAGTATTATTATTATTAGGAAAGAGTAAAATAGCAAAGTTTAAAAAAATTCATGAATATTGGTCTAAACAGTTGGAATAGTCTTGGGAGGTAGAGTGGTTTGTAAAGAAAGGCAAGGAACTCCTTTTCTAATCCCTTTTGCTGCTTCCAAATTTGCATGGTATTTGTCTGAATGGGGTGATTACTTGTCACCTGCCAATTACTGAACTAAATAAGGACTAGTCAAGTTGTTTCCAATACAAGAAAGGAGTGTATGTGTGTGTCATGTCCGGGGTGACCATACACATCTGTATTTCTGAAGTGACGGATGAGTTTTTGTTGTCCTTTTTAACCTTCATTAATGCGTTTAACTATCCAGTGGATTGGATAATAAGTTTGGTAATAAGTTTCATTTGAATATTATTTTATAATTTAAGAAACTTTTATAATCATGTTTCCTTTGATATATTCTTTAACAAAATCTATCTTAAATGCTTGTACATAGTTTGTTTTTGAGAATTTATTCATTCACATATTTTTTTCCCCTTAATTTTTTTTTTTATATTTTGTGAGTACAATCTTTTTTTTACATCATTATCTACTGCAGGTTCTCCCACCACCTTCCACCTTATTACCTGTGAACCATTGTCTTAATCCTTTGTGCCCGTTCCACCCCTACTTTTTCCCTCCCCCTCTCATGCTCTGTGCTTCAATTCTGTTGAAAGTTGGTTATAATTTTTTATTGTCTGTTTATTTTGTTTTCCCTTTATCATATAAGTGAGACCATCCAATGTTTCTCTTTTTCTTTCTGGCATGTCTCTGCCAGCATGATTCCTTCTAGCTCCATCCATGTTGCTGCAGATGACATGTTTGTCTTTTTTGATCGATGAATAATATTCCATTGTGTACATATACTACAGCTTTCTGTGCCATTCATCTGTTTGGGGGCATTTGGGTTGTTTTCATAGCCTGGCTATTGTAAATAACGCTGCAATAAACATCCAGGTATAGGTGTCTTTATAAATTAGAGTTTTTGTCACCTTGGGTAGACTCCTAGCAGTGGGATTGCTGCATCAATTGCTAGTTCCATTTTCGGTAGTTTGACGGTTCTCCACACAGCTTTCCATAGGGGCTGGACTAGTTTGCATTCCAACCAGCAGTGTAAAAATATTCCTTTTTCTCCACATCCACACCAGTATTTGTTGTTGCCTGTTTTTCATTTGTTTGTTTTTGTTTTTTAATAAGGGCCATTCCTACTGGTGTGAGATAGTATCTCATTGTGGCTTTGATTTGCATTTCCCTGATTATTACTGATACTGAACATCTTTTCATATGCCTAATGGGCATTTGTATTTCTTTTTTCAATAAGTGTCTTTTAACTCTTCACCCCATTTTTTGACTGGGCATTTTGGTTTTTGTTAAATTGTGTGAGTTCCTTGTAGAACTTTGTTATCACACCCCAACCACTGCACATATTTCTTTACTGATTCTCACCATATTCTGGGTATTGTGCTAGATGCTTAGAATACAGAAAAAAAAGTTTATCCTCAAAGAGGTTTTAGTCTGCTGTAAAAGACAGACTTAAAACTCCAGAAGTGACTATGGCAGGTGGCATGGAGATACACACATTTATATATATATACACACACACATATATATACATGTGTGTGTATAAATATATATATATATATATATATAATACCATAATACCACACAAATCAACAACCTAATTACTGGACTCTCTTGAGAAAGTAATCACTAAATTGAAATGTCAATGATGGATAAGAATTTAGAGAAGAGGTAAAGATGGATCCTATTTATCTACAGGTGCTAAAAATATTTGACAGTTTCATACCTCAGTGGTGATTTCATTAGTGGCATGTCTAATGCATATATTTTATTGTCCATGGTTTTACTGATGTCCATTCCTAGTGGAGTTTTGAAGTTAGAGAGTTAGAAATCCCTCAAACTGAACCAAATATGGAAGACATTTTAAGTTTTAAAAACTCTTTTAATAGTTTTCCCCAAGGAAGTTTTTCCTATTGACTAGGGATTGAATGTGGGTGTTTTCAAAGTCTGTGTCAGATTTAGTGGAAAACCAAAAGCTCTGCTAACCTTGTGAGAGCTGGACTTTTTTAACTCAAAATTTAGATATTTATCCAAACCAAACTTTCAAACCACCAGAGGTTTGCCCATTATTCGTTTACATAGAGCTTAACTACAGTGGTTTCCTCTTTCAACATTTACTTTTTTTTATTTAAACAGCTTAATCGAGAGCTATAAAAACACTGGATCAGTCTTTTCAAATAAAAATGAAATGCAGCTGCCATGGGTTAGTCTTACAGAAGAAACCCTGCTGCCTGTAGGATATTTAGGTATTAAAATGTGTGTGTGTGTGTTTTTTTTTTAGTAACAAAAGTTCTAGATTGAGCCTGCAAAGTCTTAACTTTGAATTGCAATTTTATAAAAATCCTGGCAATTCTTTTCATTTGTGTTATGCATGTGTATAAAACACTGAAAGAGTAATGAGATTAACATTACTAATACATTAGTTAAAGGAATCTGTATTAACCTAGTCATACTATACCTGTAACATACGGTCTTTATTTTTCTGCACATATTTTAAATACATTGGTATTTATGTTTTTATAACATAAAACACCAATGTGTGTTTAGGTTAATAATAATAGCAAATATTATTATAAAACTCTTTGGACATATGAATGATTGATACCTATTTTCTTCTGTAAGCCATTATTTTGTATGTAAATCTTAGTAGTATTGAATCAAACCAAAGAGTGATGTTTTGATAAGCTCCACGGCATTTGTAGAAACAGAGCAGCAGTATTCCCTGACTACTCTGGGTTCTTCTGGAGCTGGTTGGGAAATCAAATTAACTCTAGTAAAAGAAAAGAACAGATTGAACTACATAGGTATAGAGAATCTACATAAATACATTTCAAGCAAATGAGACCAAAGGAGGATTTAGTATCTTGAATTAAAGGATAGGGAGGGTTATTGTCATTGAAAGTATTATATTATCTGGGCAATAATTTCCCACCCAAAAAAGGGGGGGAGGATCCTGAGACTTCTAGGAGAGAGGAAGAAGGACACTCACATGACAACAGAAACAGAGGCTTTGCAATTAGTTATTTGATCAGCCATGGAAATAGATTTCTCTGATAGATTTATTACTATCAGATAATATTTATTACTATTTCTGATTTTAAAAAAATCCTTATTCTTGGTAAATCTTCAGTTTTTATTCTTCTAGGTAGTTAACAGAGTAGTAAAGATTTCTTTTGTGTCTTCTGGGCTTCAGTTGAATTTAACTAGAACTAATCCACGTGCCAAGGTGCTCAATCTTCAGGGGACCTGTTCGTGACATCTTGGGGAGACTTACTCTTCAAGGTCTTAACAAAGGGTTTCATAGGAAAAGGCCCCTAAAAGGCAGGGGAAATTGTTACTCACATGACTGCTGTTAGCTAGGGCATGTGAGAAGGAAGTAGTGTCAATCCAGGGCATCTGCATGCCCTTTGTGCACAAAAAACTGGATGCTGAGGCAGAAGTATCATGAAATAGCTTAACTAAACTCTTGACAGTTAGAATGTATAAGGCGTTAAACACGGACAACAGAGGAAAGAGTCACTTCGGAACCCTGTAAATGTTTTATTGACAAAATGTATGGCTTTATCATGCTTTCTTCTTTAACTTTGCTATTTCTTTGGGTAGTACATGTGGGTAGTTTTGTTAGATTGTTTTTTTTCCCTTCTATTATGTTGATCCTTCCAAATCTTCTATCAAAATACCCCCATTAAGTTGTCAGTTAAGTCACAAATAACTTCGATGAGCCATTATTTCATGTTTTGAAACCCTATACGTTTCCATCTATGAAATGTTTTGAACAGGTATTCATTCAAATCTCAATTACCTGAAATCCCTATAGTTTACAGTTCATTCCATAATGGATAACCAGGATTTCCCAAGTTTGAACATCAACCACTTATATGTTTGTTGTTTTTGTTTTTTGAGACTAGGTCTCGCTATTTTTCCCATGGAACCTCAGGCTTTTGTTGCCCAGGGTACCACAGACTCAAGCAATCCCCAGCCTCAGCTTCCCAGGTAGCTGGGATTACAGTCGCGCGCCACCACGCCCAGCTATTTTTTTGGAACTAGGTCTCACTACAGGCCCCACGTGGGACTCAAACTGTGATCCCTAGCCCCGGCTGCTTCATAGGCTGAAGCTTACAGGAACGAGCCACTGCGCCCGGCCTCAACCACTTATATGTTAGCATCATTCCTTCCTTCCTCTTTTTTTTTGAAAGTTAATAACCTTCTGAAGTCTATCATTGAACAACAGCCAAGGTCCAGGGTCCAGGCATTTTATTAAGCACTTCATAAACAGAGTGATCTAACTATAATTCAACCATGTATCAGTGATCTTAGATTATCATCAATTCCTATGAAATGCCTTATAAGCATTTGTCCTGGTCATACAGTATTATCTAACTAGACTGTTTCTCTTTTCCATCCTACCTAAAGTCTGAAACCATAGTTCAGTTTTTGCTTTAACAATGTCATATTGCTAACTTGGGGAACAGATTATTCCTTAGGTGTGAATACAGGCACATATGTCTGCATTATTTTTTTTCCTCTTTTTCATTATCTCTATGTACATGTGTGTCTCACAGAAGTTCACATGCATGCACATACATGAAGCATGCCACACATTTAGGAACACTGCTTAAAGGAGGGAAAGCAACTTTACTTCTATCCTTCTAGATTTTTGACTAAGTCCTCTCTGCAATACCAACAAATTAACAGGAATAAATTAAGCAGAAATATAGTAGCATGTATACACTGTATAAATATCCCCCCCTCCAGCCCTGAAAGGAACCTAGGAAAACTGAGTCTGGATCTAACCCAATTCCATAAATACCACTTTCAGCTAAAGACAAAGAAGATATTAGGAGTAGGGAGTATGACCAGTTATTGGAGGTTATAAGGAAAGAAACAATAAATAAGGATATGCTTATTACATAGATTTAATACATTGATACATTATTACATAGATTTAATACAATGAGAAATGATATAGACATTGGGTTTATATGCCTCTTCATTTTCCCAGGTACAACCAGGTGCTTCCAGGTACAACCATTTGTACCTTCTTTCAGGTACAAATGGAGATTTATCTTATAAATATAAATGTCTTTTATAAAAGGGTAGCTTTTCCTTTGTTTTCAGAGCTTTTCCTATGCTTGCTATTTCTTAAAAGTATCAAGCTTAAAAATAATCCTTATGCCAGAGGCAAATTTTAGGGTGGAAAATTCTGCTCCCATTCCAAAAGCAAAGTTAAGTATTCATGTGTCTTATTTCTCAAGTCATTCATTTGTTTTTCTGAGTTTTCTTCTATTTCTTTGTTATGCCAATTTTGAACTCTGTATGTGATAGAAGGATAAAATCCTTTATGTCTTTGTGGTTGGATTCTGGAAAGTTGTTCTCTTCTTGTGATGCCATATTTCCTTGAGGTGTAAAGGTGCCTTGTGTTTTATTTTTTAATCTACCCGTTTTACAGCTTTCCATTTCCCTGTTTTTTTCTTTTTGTTTGTTTGTTTGTTTTTTGTTATTTAAGTAGCTATAGCAGTAGTTTAGAGGTCTGTAGTACTTCTACTTTCCCAGCAGGTGGAACTGTGCATATGTTTTTATTAACTTTTCCCAGTTTTAATATTTTAGATTTTTGTTCTTTCCAGACTTCTATAGTTTTGGAGACCTGTTCTTGAGGTTGTTGTATCAAAGGGTTGGGGAAGGAGCCTGGTGGGATCCAAATATTGGTGAGATTGTGGAAAGGGAGGTTGTTTGTGTCTATTGTACTACCAAAACCCTTCCTTTCTAGAGTTCCATACCAAAGTCTATAGATTGTTAAATTGTCAGTATCCTACACAAGATCAGTAGTAGTTCTGAGGGTGAAAGAGGAGGAATACAATCCAGTGCACTGACCCTGTTCCCATCACTGAAGATCTAATCCTAAGGAGCAACCCAGTTCCTCCTTGTATATATTTCCTCCTTCAGTATATTTTGCTTCCCTACCTGTGAATTTTCTCTGTTTCAGGGCCTCCAGGCAGGAAAAAAAGGCCATAGTTTGCAAGAAACCTCTAGTCAATGATCACAACCTCTTGGCCTTTTTCTCCCCTTACCTCTTGCTTAATGAATCATAGATTCTTTAGTGTCCCTTCTGGGGCAGTCCTTACCAATGTCCAGTGTCCCAGTGATATTCCAGCAACAGTACACTCTTGGTGCAACATCAGTGTAAGTTAACTTTTAGATCACTTTCCCTTCAGCAAAGCAAGATACCTCCTCTCATGCCATCTTTGCACATACTCTGCTATTAATGTTTTCAGATGTTAGTCTATCATTATTTTTGTTCCACTTTCTCATCAATCCAGATCAGTACTGAGTAAGAATATCAAAGTTTGAGGCATGTGACAGAGATGAGAGACAATCAAAACATTCCTGTCCCCTAATAGGAAGTTGGATTATGGATTCCTAGAGAGAATCTGTTCTGTTATAAAATCTATCTACCAATGGCATACAAAATGGCTAAGAAAAAATGAGGCTGAAAGCAAAAATATCAGTTAAGAAAGTCAAATATTTCCTATGTGCCAGACACAATTTAGGACCATTCAGGTAGAAAAATTAAAGGATAGACAAGTCCCTATTTTCATGAAGCCTAAGTTTTACTTGAACTGGACCTGGGGGAAGGACTGGGGAATTGGTGCTGTATAGCGTAATAGTCCCTAATGATGGAACTAAAACGGGTGATATTGACTGAGATGCTACCTTAGATTGGAATGGTAGATGATATTTGAGTTGTGGCCTAAAATTTATAAAGGTTACAGCCATGCAAAATCTGGGAGAATAACTTCCTCCAAATTGTTTGAATTTAAATAAGCTTAAAATATTCAAGGAACAGAAAAAAGGCCAGTAAAGCTGTTGCATGGTTAATAAAGTGGAAAAGAATGTAAGATGAAAACTGAGAAATGGGCAGGGAAAGGAGCATGTCCCTGTTGGCCATAATAGTGTTTGAACATAATTATATCAATCTAAGTATTGGGTAGTGTTATTATTACTATTGAATTTTAGCTAGCCTGTTCTCTAAATAAATTAGTCAGTGTTTAGTGTTAACCCTTGCTAGTTGCTAGCAAACTTCATGTTGAATAAATCACTGCACTTGCCCCAAAGGAGTTTAGAGTGTAAGGAATATATTTATTTAATTTAAAATAATATGAATATTGCCCACAACTGTGGAAGAGCAAGTATGGATTATTTTCTTTTTATTAAACAAGTTATTTTGCCTCCCTATGCTAGCATTAATTTGGATAATGAACTTTGATAGTTTGAGATCCATTCACTCTTACTTTGGACAATATTATCTTTATGTGTAGAGCTCAAAAAATAATGCATTGACATTTTATCATTTATTGGAACACTGCTAATAAATTTGGCATGATGCCTAAATTAAATCAGTTTAGCTGTCTACCTCCAAACAAACTATTCTTTGGATACCTTGTAACTTCTTCACTTATGTAATTTTTTGATATAATTTAATATGTAAAATGGAGTAAGATACAGTGTATCCCCAATCACAAAATACCTACCATTTATCCTGGTAAATAGAGCATTTTACTTCTCAATTTGTGTATTTTCAATAAATTGTAGAATTTTAAAAAGTCGTGGTATCACATAGTTTTAATTTTTTTGCTTTTGGTAGGACTGTTTTTGACCAATGCTTGGTTTTAATTGCCAGATCAACATTAAAGAAAAATCACTGTACTTTGTTGTATTTCTTTCAGCCAAAGCAGTATAATACATGAAATGTGATTTTTGTTGATTTTCGAAAGTATAGCACAACTTGTTTTTTGATACTTCCTTTACGGTGGTTAAATTTATCCTAGCATGGAACAAACTGCTTATTTTGGCTTGCAAAGTATAGCAAATCTATAAGATTATGCTTTTTAATGCCTGCTATCAAACCAAGGAATAATGTGTTGCATCATGCACATATGAAATGATATGTTCATCACATATGAAAGAAATTATTTTCTTATATATAACCTTGACTGTACAAAGTTGATTTTTAATATAAATTAACTTTCCAATTATCGATTGTTCCATCTGACTTCGTACACATTAAGAATCTGCAAAGAGTTTCCTAGTTATCAATAATGATGCTGTGTATGAAATGTAATGGGGTGTGTCAGCTGGATCCAAGTGAGATATTGCAGTAAATGTTGCTCAGCTTTACCATCTGTCACAGTCTTTTTGCATAATATTTTAATCCATTAAAATGTATCTTTTTCTTTTAAACAATTAAATTATTTGGGTCATTGACAAATGTCCTAAAGAAACAGTCTCTGACCACTGGGCTTCCCAATGACTTAAGCTGTTTTTAGTTTCAACATTTTTTTTATCTATGTGCCCTCATTAAGATGGAAGTTGACAATCCCTAGAAATAAAACATGCCAAACTCCCAATTCCACAGCTAACAAGTATTAAGTCCCATTAACTTTATAAGAACTAAGTTTGCCCATGAGATATTGTTTCTGAAACTACTTCTTCTCAGGAGCAATGATTGAATGATCTTGGGACCTGCTTCCACTAAGTGGAATGGAAAACTCATGTCACTGTGTGTCAGTTCCTGCTTAGTGATTAAGATTTTACTTGGTGTATAAATTAGGCACTTTACATACAAAACTCTTTTAGGGTACCTGGACCCCATTGCTTTTTGTGTCCCTCAGTGTGCAGAATAATGCCCAACTGACTTAAAAGATCCACTGTAATACCAAATTATATAACTTTGACACAACACAACACAACCCCCCCCCCCCCCGCTCCAAAAAAATAGTTTATTCACCTCAGAGGGTCTGGTTCAGGATGATCTATTCCTTCTAATGAGGAAGTGAGCTTTTTGCACCCTGTTGACTTGCTGCTCTCAGGTCAGTAAATGCAAAGAAACTGCATGTCATTTCGAGACATTTACCAAATGAACCATTGTGGCCTGAAAAAGTTAAGTACTATTAGGCCTGGAAATTTACCATAATCAGTGCCAGTGGAAAATATGGGCGTTCTGATTTCTAGCCAATTTGTGTTTGTGCAGTGTTGCTCTTGGCAGTCCCCTAAGTTATTTTGAGTCTCCTACTCTTCTGTTCCTTCCCTTGTTATTAATTTGTAAAATGAAGCAAATTACTGACCCTTAAATGTGCTATTACACGTGCTTGAGTAATTTCATTTTATTTACAAAGAACTTCATTTCATTTATTTATTATTTACACTCTACCTACTTCAGAACAGTGTGTACTAGCTTATTTTTAAATCATTCTTATTGAAACCAACTGAACATTTTCCCAAGCTCTTTCCTGAAGAAGATTTATATCACCATATATTATTTCACATTTACTGTGCTATGGTGTCATGTTGATTATTAATGGCATTTCTCTGGTCTGTTATATAAACAAAATATAAGCTAAAGTCTAAGAGTACCTCTTTTGAGGTGATATATTTTATTCTTCCCCAAGAAGAATAAATATTAATATTTAAATATTAATATTCTCCAGAAAGACTATTAAGCTTAGAGTTACATACCTAGTTTGTGTCATTTCTTGCTTGAATTTACTCAGTTTTAAAGGTGGAGATCAATACTTATTCACCAAACTAAAGTTATAATTATCAGTGCAATAAACATCAATTGCAAATAAATTGTCTAATTCTCACATTCCTCTCATTGCCAACAGCAGGTAGAGTAACTGTCCATTGAATTCATTTACCAAACACCTCCCAAGTATTCAGACAGTGTTCAGATAAATAGACAGAGACATCATGACAGATCCCCCAAATTGAGAAGCCCATAGTGGGATGTTTTTGTGTGGTGTGTGCTGTGTGTGGTATGTATGGACCTGAGGATGGGAGGATGAGACCCTGCATACATACAGTTATGATAAAATTACTGATAGAAGCAGCAGCACAAATTTAAGATATACAAAAGTGTCATCACTTACAGAAAGAAGTAGCAATAAACTCTGACCAGTGGATTAGAAAAGAGTGAAAATATTATTTAAAAAAAAAGATAAGTGTGGTGAATTTCTTCAAAAGTTCTTTGTGGATGCTAAGACACGGTCATAAATACCTTTCATATATTTTAATAGACATTTGTGTAAGATTTGCTGTAGGCCAAGCACAGTTTAAATGTTTTATAATAGTACTTCATTTAATCTCATTAATAATCACATTGAGGTAAAGGATATTAACTTTGTATAATAAGAAAATTGGTACAGAGCAAAGTTGCCCAATGGTACATGGCTAATAAATGACAGAGTTGATTTGGAACCGATGCAGTCAGGCTCTAGACTGCACCATTTAAGTGACTGTTTTTCTGTAACTAATTGACACAGAAGTTGACACCTTTACTTGAATACAATGATAGAATCACTTCTATGACATCCTAACAAGTGACCATTTTGATCTCTGTTTGAGTACCTATAGAAAATCAAAGATCTTGCTAGTTCTCAAAACTGCCAGCTATGTGTTTGGAAAGCTGTAATTCATTAAAGAGCTCTGAATTTAAGACAAAAACCTTCTTTTCCCTGTGCCTTCCACATGTTGAATATTAAAGTTTCAGAAAACTTCTCTCAAGACTCATTCAGGTTTACATTGGTTTTGTTTCCCATTTGACACCAAAACATGAAAAGAAGGTGGTGACTGAGAGTAATTAAGAGATCCAATTATTTCATTGACCATTTGTCTATAGAGTTCCTACTGTATGCAAAACACTGGCCAGGAACTACCAACCACAGAGAATGAATAGCTAAATCTGTGCTCTGAACAGAGCTATTCAGCTCCTACCCAAGATGTTGCAGTGATCTTTGAAAATACACACTGGTAAACAGAATGATTGTCTAAATTTTTTGAAGTAAGGATTTAAATAAACAATGGGTCCTCAGGTATACCTGTACACATGCTTTTATTTACTCCACAGGATTGCAAGTCTGTGGGCAGAACCTGGTAGTGCAGCCTTGTATTCCCCATAGCACCTAGCACCAGGCTTTGGATAGAGTAAATGAGCAATAAATATTTTATGAACAGTATTTTTGAATGATTGAATGAGGAAAATATAGTGTTCCTTAGTTCTATGTCTCGGATAATTGCTTGTATAATATTCAAGTGTAGACATAACAGTAAAGAAGAGTTTTACTTTATTTTTCAAGTTCTTTAAAAATTCTCTTGGCCAAGTTAAATAGTAGCACCAGAGAAGGAAATTTTTCCGATGCGAATGTCTGAGTAAAATGATTGAAAGACAGCAAGGTAATTCAATGACCGGAAATACAGGACTTTAGTAGTATTAATCAGTCCTCAACTCTGAAAAGATTCATTATTATACTCTGAGTCACTCCCTGCCACCAGGTGAGATCAGTATGGAGGCATTTTTAGGTTAACACCATGGGGCTCTCCGTTGTTGCCCATTGTTCTGATTAATAGTATAATTATAGTGGCAAATTCAGCAAAAACATTAAATCTATGCCTTTACCATTCAGTTGGCATTTGTATAGAACATCATACAGCCACACAGTCAAGTTCAGATTGAATTTTAACAGCAGTAATATGCTTTCTGAGGAAAATGAAGTCTTCCTCTGTGTGTGTGTGTGTGTGTTTGTGTGTAATCTGAGGAAATTTGAATAAGTAACAGTGTACTATATATAAAAAATGATGTATGCTCATGTTAAAACATCTACTGCCTATTTGTGAACAAATTATTTCTGTATCATATATTTATTTGTGTTAGCTTACTGATAATTACCTATGATAGAAAACATTTTAAATCATTTTAAGAATATTTCCTCTAAGAAGGAAAATTTGGGCAAAACCCTCCAACAATTACACTTCAGAAATCCCTTTCAGGACACATCTACAGATGGCAAATAAAATGAAGGAAAACATAAACAGTTGGGACTACATCAATCTAAAAAGCTTCTGTACAGCAAAAGAGACAACAATCAATACAAAAAGAAACCCAACCGAATGGGAGAAAATTTTTGCCCTCCATACAAGTGATGAGTCTGATAACAAAGATCCACAAAGAATTAACAGAACTTAACAGAAGCAAAGCATAATGCCAAGTCAAAAAATGGAAAGAATTAAAAAGATACTTTTACAAAGAGGAAATACAAATGGCCAATAGGCATAAGAAAAAATGCTCAATATCACCAATAGTCAGGGAAATGCAAATCAAAACCACACTGAGATACCATATCACATCAGTAAGACTGGCCCATATAAAAAGGGAGGGCAACAAGTGTTGGCATGGCTCTGGAGAAAAAGGAACACTCTTACACTGCTGGTGGGAATGCAAACTTGTCCAGCCACTATGGAAGACTGTGTGGAGGACTCAAGCTACTGAAAAGGTAACTACCATTCTATCCAGCAACCCCACTATTGGGAATCTACCCAAAGGACACAAAAACACATTCAAAATGATACCTGTACCTGATGTTTATTGCAAAATGATACCTGTACCGGATGTTTATTTACAATTGCCAAGATATGGAAACACCCAAATGCCTCAAAACAGACGAATGGCTGAAAAAGATGTGGCATATGTACACAATGGAATATCATCTGTCAATCAAAGAAGACATACTTATGTCATTAGCAGCAACATGGATAGAGCTAAAAGAAATGGTAGCAGAAATAAGCCAGAAAGAAAAAGAGAAATACTGGATGGTCTCACTTATATGAGGGAAAAAAGGAAAACAGACAAGAAAAATTTAAAATTGTCAACAGAACTGAAGCATAGAGCAAGAGATGGGGAGGAGGGTAAAAATTAGGGGAGGGATGTGCACAAGAGATTAAGATGGTTGACGGGTGATAAGGTGGTGGGAGAACCTCAGGGTACACAATGATGTTGTGTGTGTGTGCATGTGCTCAATCAATTCAAAATTATTATATAAATGAGATGTAGAAATTAATCACTCAGTTTATTAAGAAAGGTACAAACAAAAGATGATAAGGAACAGATGTCCAGTTAAATAAGATAAATGCAAGGGAGATCTAACATGATAAAGTCATTACTGCTATATGATATATAGGAAGCTGTTAGAAGAGTATGTCTATGAATACATTCATCATAAGAAGAAAATATTTTTCTTTCCTTTTTTTCATTGTATCTATATTATATGAGATGGTTGTTAACAGAAGATATTGTAATCATTTCATAGTGTATGTAAATCAGCCCATCATACTGTATGCCTTAAATGTCTGCAGTATTGTATATCAACCATTCCTCAATAAAACTGGGAAGAATAGATACCTATGGAAAATTAAAAACTTCCAATTTTACCAGAAAAAATTAAGAATAAATATATTTTATTGTCAGAACTTTTGTGAAATGATTCTAGCTTAAGACCTAAAATATAATGGGATGGGAGAGGTTCTTTTATTATGTTAGAGAATTTGATAGTGCTAAGTCTGTAATTAACATTTTCATTAATGATCTGTAAGGAGGCCAGTAAACAACACTTTAATTAAGTTTCATGGATAATAAATTAATAGGTGCAGAAAATACCAATGAAGATAGGAAAATAATTCAAATAGAGAATTTGTAAAATAAAGGAATTTGATTGACCACATGTTATCTCCATTTTATTACATCAAACAAAAGAAAGACAGTATTCACTATATTCAAGAGGTATGGAAAAATGTAATATTGTCAGATACAGTGGGTACAAACAGCAATGGCTTTTGTTTGTGATAAGATTCTAAATATATTTCTATGTATAAGTTTTTCAGCTTTATGCATTTAGAAATAGAATAATTACATGAATGGCAGGAATTGTAAAAAACTACTACTTATTGAACAAAAACTATGAGCCAGTCACTGTATTTAGTCACTTTATATATGTTTTTTTATTTTCTTCAACATGTCACATTTTTTAGGCTCAGGGACATGAAAATTTCAAAATCTAAATTATCTTTTTAAATTAAGATAGTCTAGCTTATTGGATATAAGAATAGTAGTTCCTAATTTACTTAATCATTAATATATATGACCTTTTTTTTCCAGCCTCTAATGTTTAGTTTTCATCTTTTCAGTTTTAGGTGGTCTCTTCTAAACAAAGTATTGGTAACTTGGAATTTTTCACCCCTGTCCCTCTTTATCAGTGAAACCAGACCGTTCACATTTATGGTGATACTGATATGAACTGCTTTCAGTCATTTTGTTTTTGATCTTAAAATTGTTTTATTTTTCTTTTTTTCCCCTTTACTTTTTATGGATAACATTCTGTAGCTTTTCTGTCTACATCTAAACAAAACTCCCTTTTGTATTTCATTCAGAATCTCCTCTTGTGATATTTTTATATATCCAGTTTTTTGCTAAAAAACTTGTTTTCTTCCTGGATTTCCTTTCTGAGCTCTTGTGTCTGTCTCTGACGGGTCTTCCAGTATCTCACTTAACATTTTTAATGTTGTTGTTTTGAGGTCATTGTCAGATATTTTTTCTATTTCTGTCTCATTTATATTCATCCCAGGACTTCTACCTTTTCATTTTGATGCTCCATCTTCTGATGGAACAAAACAAGAGGTAGAGGTGTCATCATTCCTCAAATCAAGGGTAATGAAGCCTTGACCCCCTCCCTCTTTCCTCCATTCACAATCACAGTGAGGCACATGCCCAACTATATACACACACATAAATAGAAAAAAAAAAAAAAAAGACAACATTCATGTACACCTCTACCTCTTGTTTTGTTCCACAGTAAAGCTGTATTCTGAGCTTAGTTTGTCTTTACTTCTCTCCCACCAGTTGTTCCTTTCTCCCACGAATCAGAAGGCAATGTCCGCATCTCCAGGATTACACCCCCAGAATAGTTTGCACTTGGTTCAGCAGTGGCATTGTGTGTGTAGTGGGTGCACTTGTGCCCACTTAACATTGTGGCTGCCCACAATAACCATCACTTCCCCATCCTCAGCTGCTGCTTCTCAACCTGAAATTATTTGAACAGTGGGTTTGCTGTCCAGAAGTATTTGTGAGTTCACTTTTAAAGTTCTTTCTGGTGTTGGGCTTTTTATGAGGCCTGCCTGGCTCTACCTGGCTTTCTTTTTGATCTTTTTCAGGAGAGGTAAAGGGAGATAGCGTTCAACCCAATTTTCTGGTTTGGGGTCGATGGAGCTTCCACACACACAGCTGGGCCGATGCCACTCTTATGTCAGGCAGTTTCTTCCAAGGAATTTTGCAGTGTCCTGGGGTTCCCTTTTTGTGGCTGGAGAAGTAGGCCCCCAGCATGGGCATGCTTCCTTTTCTCTCCTCTTAACCCCTCAGCAGCCACCAGCCTTAGTTCTTGAACTCCTCAATGATGTCCTGGAGCTGTATAGCTGGTTGGAAGTATCTATTTTTCTAGGATTACATATCAGTGTTTTTTGTTTTATTTTTTTACCCCTAGTTGTTTTGAAGCCACTTTATTCCATCATGTTTTATCAATTTATGGAAATTACTATAGCTAGAGGGATGGTTTCATTTAAAAAATAGGAATTTAGGGTCATGCTGCCTATTATTTCATTCCTCATTCTATTTCTTAGAAAAGAGCTTTTTCTATTGACTTTTAAAAAATGTAATTAATCTTAAATTTTCAGAAGTTTTAGGTTTACAGTAGAACAATTATCATAAGCCCCCTCTACCTGTCAGAATTTACTCTAATAATAACACCTTGCATTAGTGTGTTACTTCTATTGCAATTGATGAACAGATGTATATTATTATTAAATAAAGTCCATAATTTACAAGGAGATTCAATCTTTGTTTTGTGCAGTCTGTAGGTTCTGACATGTATATGATGTCATGTTTTATGATATGTACATATACAAATCTATAATTTCATAATAATAGCATGTGAATACTTTTATTACACCCTAAACATGTTTTTCCCCCTGCCCCAGAACCGCAGGCCATCAATCATCATTAATTATCTCCATAGTTTGCCCTTTCCAAAATGTTGTACAGTTGGAATCATATAGTATATATGTATATAGTATATAGTCTTTACATATTGACATCTTTAACTTAGTAATATGCATTTCAGCATCCTTTTAAAATGTCTTTTAGTGCTTGATGACTCATTTCTTTTTAGTGCTGAGTAATATTCCATTTTCTCAGTGCCTAAAAATAACCATGTTTTTGGAAATAGTTCCAAGGCATGTTTTTATTTGGCTTTTCCCTGGTTCAAGTTGCACTGTATCAGTCTGGCATAATATATTGTCACAACCATATAAGCATACACACTTAGATGAGAAAAGAATCTGTAGCACTGGTTTAATGAATAAAAACAAGTGTGGGGAGCTATGTATGATAATCTCTCATGCATATTAAGTAATGTCTCAGTTCTACAATTTACCTGTTGCCTTACACAGCAGTTCACCTCTTGAAACTTGATTTCTTGATCTGAAAAAAAACAAGGGAAGTACAAGATAAACTCTAAATTTCCTTTGAATTAATGAAATTTGTTTATCTGATGTCATATTCCAGTTTGAAAGTTAAGAAAATAAAGCACAGAAAAATTAACTTACATGAGATATTACAGCAAATTATTGGCACTGCATGGGCTAGAAATGTTATATTTAGATTTGATCTAACATCTTTTTTTCTCTCATTTCACCCCGTCCTTCCCAATCTCTCATTTAGGAACCTATTTTTGTTTAAGTCACTCTCATAAATGTCCTCAAACAATAATAGTGTGCTTTTGCCAGCTATATTAAAGAAATGTTAATATATGTAATTCATTTTTTAACTTTTTTATTGAGCTAATAATGGTTATATTTTTGTTTGTATTTTGGATGTATAGGATAACCCCCCTTCCAGTATTGTTACCAGAGGGCTCCACCACAAGGCACCTACAAATTACCACCATAGTCTATTGTGCTCCCTCCTCACTTTGAGGCCACCTCTTTTTCTCCCCCTCCCCCTCTGTATGTCTGAATTATACAGTGTGCTTTCAAGGGCTAGTTTTTGAGTCTGTATTATCTGACACTTTGCCCAGTTTCTCTATATTCTTCATATAAATTACATAATTCAGTATTTGTCTTTCTGGCTTATCTCACTTAACATAATCCCTTCACCTCCATAAATGTTATCACAGAAATGGTATGTGTTTATCCATTTTAATCACTGACCAGTATCCCATTATGTCTATTCCATATCTTATTCATCCACTCATCTGTCTTTGGGTATTTAGGTTGTTTCCATAATTTGACTCTTGTGAATAGCACTGAAATGAAATAGGAGTGCATGTATTTCTTCAAATTAATGTTTTTGTATTCTTTGGGTAGATATCTAAGAATAGAATTGTTGTATCATATGGTAGACCTTTTTTTCATGTTTTGAGAAACCTCCATATTGTTTCTAATTCCCACCAACAGTGTATGAAGTTTCCTTTTTCTCCACACCACCAACCCTTACTGTCTCTGGTCTTTTTGGTAAGGGGCTGTTCTCACAGGTATCAGGTGGTATCTCTTTATGATTGTGATTTGTATTTCCTGGATGATAAGTGATATTAAGTATTTTTTCATGCACCTTTGGCCAGTTTTATGTCTTCTTTGGTGAAATCTTTATTTAGATCCTCTGCTTACATTTTGATTTTTTTTTAATTGAACATATACGTTCTTAGTAGATCTCATATATCAGCTCCTTGTCAGGTACGTGGTATGAAAATATTTTCCCTCATTCAGTAGGGTATCTTTTTGTCTTAATTATAGCAGTTTTTGCTATTCACAATCTTTTTAATTTGATGTAGTTCCATCTCTTTATATTACTTTTTCTCTCTTGCTGTTGGAGATGAATCCACATTGAAGCCAATAATGCGGAGCATTTTCCTATGTTATTTTATGGTTTCAGATTATTTTTAATAATAGATTTGCTAAATGTGAAATTTAAGTGAGCATATTTTGTATTCAATCAGTGTTATGTTATTTAACAGTATACTCATTTTTTTTCTGAATGATAACCTAGTTACTAGAACTATTATGTCTTTAGATTACCTAGAAAATGTGATGATATATTAGATGTTGCTCATTGCACATCCTTGCAATCATATAGTTTTGATTTACTTAAGAGAAAGTCTGCATATACAATAGAGGCTAGAGTGTGGAATTTACTTCTTTAGTAGTTTGACAAGTAACTTGCAACACACAAGACATTGGGAAGCCTGTTAGAATCCCAGAGGCCTCATAAATATGCAGTGCACTTCTCTGCATTTCCCCAGGTCCCTGAGGTAGAGATGTGGTGAATAAAATTAAATCCACCAGATTTTTTTTTTATACAGCTTTCAGCTATCATTAATTTAAACCAAGTAATGACTGTTTTACAGGTATACCTTCTGTAGTTTAAAAAGTAAAAGATAAAAAGTAAAAGAAGTGAAATGTAAAAATGTATTTGACTTTGTATTAAGTTGCTTTTAAATTGAAAGATTTTCTACTTTTTGTATAATGATACATTTTCTTTGAAACCAGTTCTAAAAGTGAAATGCTTCTTGCCATGTTAGGATTGTTTTATATTTAATAGTGCTATTGAGACTCACATGGGACAAAACATGCAGATGAGTATTTCTTAGCAAAGTGATATATATTTATGTATAAACATATCACTGGAATAGTATAATCCATCTGAAACAAGTTCTTCATTAGAATTTTATTTTAATAAATTAACATACTTGCTATTTACTATATTTGCAGCCTTTCATGATGGAATAGATCATTCTGGTCCCTTTTCAAGGATATCTTGAACCCAAAATTCATGGGTAGATCATTTAAAATTCTTTAATATAGCAGCTAGAATTAGTAGAATGTTTTTCGAAGACCCATGAAAAAGGTTAAAGCAAAACACAATTCATTGTATGTACATTTTCAGTAAAATTGATTTAAGGCTGTATGGAAATATATAATATAAAGCTTCTTACTTTAATATATGACTTCAAAATGTAAATTTTATAGAGTGTGCTGCTTGTGGAAAATGTTTGCCTTTTCTGAATACTTACACTGAGAAAAGTTAATGTTAGAAATGCTAAAAACCCACATTAGTATATTACATTTAAGAAAAAAATGGGAAATGAAATTTTTACCTAATGATTAAGAATTCATTTGTCTAGTTGTGAAGTTTGGAAAATGGGAAAACTATTTTTGTCAAAGTTTGTCCTTGCAATTCAAGAGTAAACTAGATGAAATCTCCTAGGCCTATATATAGAAGGCACCTGTATTTTGCTTAATGTGTTTGTGCCTTCACAACTGCAAGTGAATCACACCCAGAAGTGCTAAACTGCAATTCCTAGTTGCCACTTTTACTGCATTTTAAAAACAATGTATCCAAATAAAAGGTCAATTGAATTAAGAAAAACATATTCTTTCAGAGAATTTGTCTTTAATATTTTCCTGTTATTGTCCTTAGGATAGATTGCTTTATATTTTTGCTTTTTGACAATTTGAACCAGAGGCATGGTGTTACGAAAATGAGGTGGGAAACAATTATGAGAGTAGTAGCTCTCTGAATTAATTTAGGCTTCAAACTTTGTTTTTTCCACCTACCAAAAATGTTCTTTTCCATATTACAAAATAAAAAAAAAAATTACATGACTTGATTCATAGGGAACTTATATAGCCACCTATATTTGTAACTTCCATGTAAGTTTGTAACTTAGCAAACCTCATGACATGTCATGTTTTACATTCTGTAATATTTCTGACATTTTCCTTCACTGAGATACTATGATGTCATAGCATAATTGAATGTCCCAAAGTAGACTGTAAATTGAAGGATAGTGTCAGATGATAGCTAACAAACATCTTAAACATCCAAATTAGAGGTATTGGTGTTCCTAGTCTAGTTATATAACTTGCAAGTCAAGAATAATTGGATGCCTCTTTCTCTCTCATTCTCTCTCTCACACACTTTTTCTCTTACGTGTACATGTGTAAAAGGGGCTATATTTGGGCAATTTTATAAGTATGTTTTATAAGTGATGTCTCTTTTTATTTTCTTTATTTTTTTTTCACCCCTATCATGAGTTAAACTATTCTTGGATGACTTAGTTGTTTGATGATGATGATCAATATGGTGATAATACTAAGGATGATACCAATTTATGAGATAACCACTATTCTTTACTCTTCAAACTGAGAGTTAAAGTGGTACAGTGATTTTCCCATACTCAAGTAGGTAACACATTTGAGGAGCTATGAATCATACTGAGTTCAATTTGAAGCTCAAACCACTTAATTTCTATCAGTAGTTAATGAGTATATTAAAAGGAAAACTTCTTAGACATGAATATTTTGGGGACTTTATTCCCTTTTTATTCATGGGATAATGTTTAAAATAATAACTGATATGGGTACTGACCAATCAGAATGGATAGAGTCATAGTCTAGTGTAGAATCCAGGAGGCCTATTCTTTGCCAGGTTATATTTTTGTTGTTGGATTATGGATATGTCTAGAGAATCCTGTGTTGGGACACTAAGACAGCCGATATTTATTAGCTGGTGTGACAATATTTTAATAACCAGCATGTTCATTCCAATCTATAATGGCTGAATATTGGCACAATACATTGACTAATAAGTCAAAATAATTTTTTGTGGTTGTCAAGTTCACAAGGACATCTCATATTGATTTTGTTCTTCAATATCTTTAAGTGACAAGATTGCTGATACATGAATGACCATAATCTTAAGTCTTTACAGCATGGCAGCCCCATTCTTTTTACCAATTCACTGGAAATTCTCAAGCGAAATATTAGGAATTAAGTAAGAAAAAAAGGAGAAGGAGAATGTTTAATGTGTCATATCTTACTTGGGGATCTTTTTCTTGTTTAGACCATGAATACATCACTAATTTCTGTCCCTGTTGCCTAGCCCAATACTTATCGCAGAGGATGCTCAATAGTTATTGAACAAATGAGAGCATTGAATCCCACTATGAAAAACCAGTCTATGGTAATGTAAATACATAAGTTAAAGAAATAAGCTCTTTCATCTTGCCAGAGTCATTAACCTAGCAGTAAGATTGCTTCTTTATCTATAAAACAAAGAAAAAAAAGTACTATATCCTTATTGCACAAAACATGAAACAAACAGGAAAACATTTATAACAATTAGATTGTCAGTGAAAGAAATCTGAAAGTAAACTCAGTTACTTAAGTAAATTACTTCCTTTCCACCTTTCTTGTATTTTATGCATCATGACAAGAACCTTTCAAATTCAGTTTACTTGAATGCTCATAAAATTCACTCATGGTCAGGCTGACATTCTATAAGATTGCTGCAAAGGCTATGTTGTACCATTTTGTGATATTACATCAAAATGTCAGTATAGATAGAACAAATTTAGTTATTGCTTTATTTTTATAACGTCCTAGTAACTCATATGTTGAGCAAATAAAATCCATAGAAAATCATCAAGATGCAATTGTATGTCTCCTACTACTTCTTTAACGTTTATTCTATGGGGATTATCTTGCTTTGCACCTAGAGGAAAATTTAGGCAGTCCCCATAGCTTTTAGATCTCTAAAGTTTCTTTAATTGTAAACATAGTCTCAGTCCAGAAATTAGAATGCTAGCCTCTAGCATGCTAGCAATATTAGCAGTGTAAACTCACAGACTTGAAATTGAAAATAAAATCTTTTTTGACTCCCCAAGCTGGACTGCTGTAGTGGTAAATGAGGCAAGGTGCTTCCCACTGCTTGACACTGCTTGGGGAGCTTTCTCTGTACTCCCTTGATATGAGTTAAAGCATTACCTTCAGTTTCCCCCTTCATCTCCCCCCCCCTTTTTTGCAAAGTTTCACACCTGTTTTTCTATACCTATATCTGCTATATTGTAGGTTTCTGAAAATGTTTGCATAATAGCTATATGAATGAATTAAATGTAATTTAATACTGAAAAAAAGTGCTGTTTTTATTTTTTATTTTTTTATGGGGGGAAAAAAGGCTTCACACCACAAACATCATAACAGGGATTCTGTGTTGGTATATGCCCACTCTCTCAGGTATTCCTTAAATATATGCCCAAATCATCTCACTAACAAATGTCTCATTTCTCATCCATGGAAAACAATTATCCAGATCTTTCCCTGGAAATATCTAAGTTCAGGATTTTGAAACCCAGCTGTCTCTGTGCCACTGGCTCAGTCCACACTTGACACTTAGGAATATGTAGGTATCCCCAATTCTGTGTTGCCCAAATTCAGGGAAAGCTGTCATGCTCTGAATAATCTAATGGAAGTTTCGATTGAAGAATTTAGCATCTCTAGACAGGTACACATTTTTGACATATGTTTTTTGTCATGACAACAGGTTTCAAAGAATTTCTTTATAAATCCTCTTGTCCTCTAATTAATGACATTTTGTATTCATGATGTAGGTGAGAAGAGGCTCCCAAGAGAGAGAATATAGAAATGGTAAAACTGATTTTAATAATTATTTCTACAAATTCTGCATATAGATGCCAGAGACATTTTTTAAACTAGTGTTTATCAGACATTGTCATGTTAGTAAAAAATGAAAAGAGTTCAATTTTAATATCTAGTTATACACTAGGTGTGTTTTTTGTTGCTTTTTAACACCTATAGTACTTCATACCTTAGAAGGTTATAAAAGATAGTGAAAGACTTTTCTGTACTTGATGGTATCTGCTCCTTTTACATGCCACATATTCAGATAACCACAGATAGAGTATGAATGATAGTGGTTTGAGTGAACAATTATATTTAGAAGTTGATGTCTGAGTTCTCTTAATAATAACAGGTTTAAAAAGTCAGTTATGCATTCAGAAGGACAGACATCTCAGTAGCAAAGAAAATTTAAAAACTAAATTTTGTTTGACTGGGGGAGTTTATTTGTGGGACTCTAGAAATATAGTAGATTTGGAATATTAACTATGTAGAACAGAAGTAAATAATAGTCACATATAAATCAAAGGGGCTCAAAGATGATACTGAAAATTTAGCTAAGGTTAAGGTTAGAGATTAAAAATTTGTTTTATAGCTACTTTGTAGCTGTGTGGTTTTCTTAAATACATGCACTATTGTTTCAAAATATATATTATAAATATTAAACATATACAAGAGTAAACATGAAAAACCTTATGCAACTGATACTCAAATTCAATAATCAGTCCTCTAATACCTTTCAGTGATGAGAAAAACTGATATTCATAATGCTAAGTAACTTTCCCAAGATTCCATGTGTAGTTTGTAAGCCAGAACTTGAACCCAGATCTACCTGACTACAAAGCCTGTGTTCTTTCCACTATGTAATGTTCTTTCTCTATAAGCAATCGTTTTCTCCTTTTACCTTTCATCTAGGAGCATTTTCCTGAAGCGCTGGAAAGGCAGCCTGTTGAAACTAGTTACTTTCTTCTTCCTTCCTCTGAGTTGCTTAGCACTCCCATGTACTTAGCATATTATTCCCTCCAGGTCTACTGTGAACTACATTCCTTCTAATGCAATAACTTCATTATTTCATATTCTCAGGTACTTAATGATTTATATTAAGGAATCTGTCTCATTTTCTGAGAATGTCAATTTTTGGTCTAGGATACTGCTGTTATGCCTATTTTGTAGGGAAACATTAATTTTTGTTCAAATAAACTGTGAACTCTGTCATCCAAATACAGGACTGTTGAAAGAAAAATATAAACATTAAGTAAGGATATTAAATTTTGCTTCCTGAATTAATTTTAAAGCATGACATATCCATAATTATGAATTATTTGCCTAATTTCAGGTACTAAAATAGTACTTTCACACTGTTCACTTTTCAACATATATGGATATTTTAAATTCATTCAGAAACTCAAAAATATTCAAGATAAATCAGAGTCCCAGCACACGCCAAAATTTCTCCAATCTTCTCAGTTTAATTTGCTTTAAGCAGTAATGCATTGTGTCTTCATTCATGTTGTCCATGTTATAAGCTTCCTTAGCAGTCCTGCTCTCGTAATTAGCTGGCTTATTTATATCTCAACATCTTGCACTGCTACATCTCATTTAACTTATTGCTCTTTAAAATTCTTGTAACCCAGTGGATACATATTAGAATCACCTGGGGAATGTTAAAAAAATACTGATGCCTGGGCACCATCCCAGACCAATTAAATCAGACTCTGAGATTTGTAACTATTTCTATAGTTACAAAGTGGTAGTTCTTATTCTTTGACTTGTATCATTTAGAGCACTATGTTCACTATAAGGTTTGAAAACAACAACCCAACTTTTATCTTCATCTCTCCCACTTTTATTTCCCTTCGTTTGTCAGAGACTTTAATATATACATAGCATTATATATATGTATATATGTCATTATATAATTATATGGATATAATTATATAAGCCATTAATGAGATGGCATATAACTACATGTGTGTATATATATGCTTGAGTGTGTGTGTAGTTATATACCATACCATTAATGGCTTATCAAAGTTTAGTATTTCTTCACTTGCCTGAAATGTGATTGCACAATGCAACCAAATTCCGAAGGACTGTATATAAATATTTTTAAAGGGACTACATTTACTTTGCACTGACTTTACTATAATACAAAGGGAGGAAGGCAAAGAGACACTAAGCAAAGACAAAAGGCATTGAAAAAACATAGAACATTTAGGGAGCTACACATTGTTCCATAAATCTGAGCCATAGGAAAACTGTGTAGATGAATATTGTAAGCTGTTTCCTGAAGGACTTGAATCTTAGTTCACATTTGATCGGGATTGGCTATATAATTTGTGAGGTCAATGCAAAATGATTATTTGGAATCCCTATTTATAAATCACAAAAAATTTAAGACATCAGCAGAACTGCTTTAGACCAAGTACTTAGCTCATCTAAGAATGGGCTCCTGTGTAACTTCATAGGAGCTACCCCTGAATTTAATTATATCCTAAAGATAATGGGAGACACAAAAGATTTAGGCAAGGGAATGACTTAAATTTCATTATAAAGATTGTTCTGGCCACTAAGTGGAAAATGGAAATAAGATGTAAGGTACTACCACAGGCATTTATGAAACTTGGGTATCTCCATATTTTTTCCTGTAATTTTTGACTCTTATGATGGCAATGTAGTGATGGTGCTAGTAATAACTTCCATTATGTATCATCAAACCCTTTCATATACAATACTGTCATTTGATCCTTCAACTATCTGTCAGACAAGGTGTATGTTATCGTTGGTGTATAGATATGGAGACAAGTGACTCCACAAGCCAAATATTGTGTGACTAAGTGATCACACAATCAGCCCTTCTGACAATTATACTACCGATCTCTAATATTGCTAGTTTTATCATTAGTAGCTAGTTGTAAAAACAACTCTAATTTGTATTGTATTTTGGTAGGCTTCATGAAATAGTTGAAGTCATTGTTTTCAGTGCTTCTCATACAAAGATTCACGTGATGACTTTTTAAAAATTTATTCATATATATAAATTTCATATCTTTGTAACCCTCGGAGTTCACCCCACCCCACCCTCCCTGACCATTCCCACCCTCCACCCTCCCCTGCCCCAAATTGTATACTTCAGTTTGGTTGTTAGCTTGTTTTGACTTTTCCTCATGGTCTTGTTTATTTTCCTATTTCCCATATATTAGTGAACCCATTTGGTTTCTTTTTCTTTCTGACTTGTTTCTGCTATTATGATTTCTTCTCAGTACATCCATGCTATCATGAAATCGTCAAATTTGTCATTTTTAATTGATGAGTAATATTCTATTGTGTATATATACATATCTTTTTCATCCAGTCATCTATTTGGGGGCATTTAGGTTGCTTCCAAGTCCTTGCAATTATAAATAGTGCTGCAGTAAACATCCGAGCACAATTGTCCCTTTGTACCCACATTGAGATCTCTTTTGTGTAGATTCCCAAGAGAGCAATTGCTGGGTCAAATGGTAGTTCCATTTTCATTAGTTTGAGGGTCCTCCACACAGCTTTCCATAGTGGTTAGACCAGTTTACATTCCCACCAGCAGTGTAAGAGTGTTCCTTTCCACAGCCACACCAGCACTTGTTGCCAGTTTTTTGGATGTGGGCCATTCTTACTGGTATAAGGTGGTATCTCATTGTGATTTTGATTTGCATTTCCATGATTGCTAGTGACTTTAAGCATTTCTTCATGTGCCTGTTGGCCATTTGTGTTTCCTCTTTGGAGAACTCTCTTTTTAATTCTTCTCCCCATTTTTTGATTGGACTTCTTGTTTTGTTTTTGTTTAGTTGTGTGAGTTCCTTGTGGATCTTTTTTATTAAACCCTTATCACTCTTGTGGAGGGCAAAATTTTTTTCCCATTTGGTTGGACTTCTTTTTGTTTTTTCTGTTGTCTCTTTTGCTGTACAGAAGCTTTTTAGTTTGATGTAGTCCCGGACATCTGTTTATGTTTTCCTTCATTTTTTTGCTATCTGGTGATGTTTCCAGAAAAGGATTACTGAATTGTAATTCATGGAGGGTTTTGCCCAAGTTTTCCTCTATGTATGTTATGGTTTCAGGTCTGACATCTAAGTCTTTTATCCATTTTGAATTGGTTTTTGTAGATGGTGTGAGGGAGTTATCTTCGTCCATTTTTTTGCATGTCTTAGTCCAGTTTTCCCAAGGCCATTTATTGAAGAGGCTATCTTTGTTCCAATATAAGTTTTTCACTCCTTTGTCAAATTTTAGTTGACTGTATATGTGTGGTTTTATTTCCGGGCACTCAATTCTGTTCCATTGGTCTGATTGTCTGTTTTTGTACCAGTACCATGCTGTTTTAATTATTGTGGCTTTGTAGTGTAGTTTGAAGTTTGGAATTGTAATACCTCCGTTCTCTTTTTTTCTGGTCAGGAGGCTTTTTGATATTCGAGTTATTTTGTTTTTCCATATGAATTTAGGTAAGTTTTGTTCTATCTCTTTAAAGAATATCATTGGGACTTTTATTGGGATTCCATTGAATCTGTAGATTGCTTTTGTTAGGATGGTGATTTTGATGATGTTAATTCTTCCAATACATGAACAGGGGGATTTTTTTTTTTAATTTAATGCCAGGAAGGTTACTTTGTAGAAAGATGTGTGTTTTTTGTTTTTAGTTAGATATTAAAAGATATTATGTGCACCGCTCATTAACTTGGCTGCTACAGAACTTTTATTCAAACTCAACAACCAGTTTTCAAAATTAGCTCATCTAGTCACTCAACTCCCTGTAGAAGGTGTCTGCTATTTTTTGCCCTTGACAGTATTGTTTTCATGTGTATATGGTATCTTCTTTTCCTGCATTAAGTCTTATAGAGATTGCTTCAAATAAGTTTGGAAGTGCTCAAGTGTAAAACCTTACTTAGTAATCTAAGTAATAACCATTTTGAAATTTTGGCAAAAGAAATAAGCTCAAAGGAGTGTTTAAGTGACTGAGCAATTCATACTAGTTAAAACAGGAAGTGGCTGACAAGTCAGATAAGCATTCCTAATTATATTAAAGAGAAGATTGAGGAATAACAGAAGATTTAGAAAGCAGGTTTTTAAAAATAACCTCACCAACAAATCTCCTTCGATTAAAGATTATATAATGTCACTTTAAATTCCAAGCCTTTCTTGTTCTATCACACATCTCTCAATTTTAAGACTCTCTCATGGCCTTATAATTTTTATCTTTGCTGTTTTGTTGACACTAATTATTATTTTCCACTTAATATGACCAAAGATTTACATACTGGAAAAACCTATTCTTTCAGTGTAGACATAACAACTAAATTTTAGAAATGTATATTTAATAAATATTTGATTATTTTTTATTATTTTTATAGCATCACTATGTTTGAAGCACTTTAGGTATGTGTTTCTTTGCTATAATTTAAGTAATTGGACCTAATTACATTCCAGGGAAAACAACATTCTTTTTATAGTGTTTCACATTTTCTTGATTCTCTTGTTTTTAGTTTGTTCTTAGTATATACTTAGCAAGTGATTACAGTTCAGAGTGTCTACTGTGATAGATAAAACTTGAATTTCAAAAGCTATCTTATTCTTTTTATGATAATCATTTATTAAAAATTTAAGTGGAAAAAAAGATGAACATCTGAGACCAGTGGAATGTAAGTTTTTGTGTGCAGTGGAGATCCTATAAAAACAATTTGTATAGAACTGTTTAGCAGAATGTATTGACTGGATCCAGTCATCCCTATACCTGAAAAGATTCCTTACCTTCTGTCACACACTAACCCTTGCTACCTACCCTGGATTTCACAGATAGCCCCTGACATCCATGCATAAATTTTCTGGAGTGATCTGACCTGCCTGCTGTTTTCTTTTGCTTCTCAGTGTCATACAATTCAAGCAAGATTTTGAGAAGGTCTGTACCTTTATATAGTGGAACTTGTAAGTAATATAGAAGTATTCTAGTCCATTGCTCTTAATTTATGGATGAAGAAACAGACTCAGGAAAAAAAAGATATATTTTATGCGCATTGAATAGCATTCTGTAATTTTTATTGGAATCTAAAGATAGAGATTATTTCTATTTTTAAAGAAACTATTTTCTTTGAAGTTACTCAAGTTGTATATTTGCATATAGTTACAGAAAACAGATTTATTTTAGTTCTCATTAATTATTACAGGAATGTAGAGCAGCCACAAGAAAAATATCAGTGGTATTTAATAATTAGATATATCATACTCTATTGAAACTTGAAGCTACTTGTTATACATACTACCATCATTTTATTGTTTTCTCAGCATACGATATAGATGGCAGAATTGAATTATAAAATTGAAAGTTTTTATAATTTAGGAAAGTTCCAAATCATATTTATGGAATTCCAAGGTCATGTCATTGTATCTATATTTTACTTATTCCATCAGCCTACTGGATCTTGCTTTTATATATGAAGCACCTCATCTGTTTTTTTTAAATATCTGCCTCGTCCCTTCTTCATATCTTAGCAATCTTCTCCAGTCAGTCTTTCAACCAATCATTCAACTTTAGGATCATCAAGTTTATAGCTCCCTTTTCTACTTACACTCTCAAACAAATACGTATCTAATCTTCTAGCAATTAACTGCATATTTTTACATATTTATTTTTAAATACATATATACCTTTAAATATACAAATTTTAAATATATATACATATATTATACACCTCAAATTCAGTATATTTGACACTAAACTATTTCACCTCCCTCTCTGAAACCTATTACTTTTAATGCTACCATCACCCTTCTTGTTACATAGGCTAAATAACTAGTGTTCTTTCTCACCTGCTTCTTGTATCCATCTAAATATAATCATAATATTTTTTACATGCACTTAGCATAACTTCATATTTCATCCTTAGAACAACTATATAAATTAAGAGTTGTTATGATTCCCACTGTACACTGAGAACAATCAGAGAAATTAGGTTGCCTCCTTGTGTCAAATGACTTACAAATGAAGGAGATGGAACTCAGACCTATGCTTTCTGGCTTTATAATCCAGATTCTTATTCACTGCATTAAATTATTTACTAAATTGGTATGTGTTACCATTTCTACCTCTACAATAGATTTGTGTATAGTCACCTCTTCTTACCTTAGTGTAAGTTCTCATTTCTTCTTGCCAGAACTGTTTCTGTAATAGTCTAACCAGTTTTCCAACTCTCCCTCCCTTCTGTTCCTTTCACATACTATCTTTTGATAAATCCCCATAAAGCATTTAACTGTCCTTGTCCCTAAGACAAATGAAATGGGTTCCAATCTCTTTAGACTTGACAGAAACTGTTCGTACTCTCCATCATTAATCCTGTGCTGTAAGTTGACCTAGTCCCTTACTGAAATAGCATTACCTTTAAGTATTAAGCTTGTAAACATAAGGGTGTTTGCTTATTTGTAATATTTTGCAATTACCCAGATTATGCATCATCTTATGTACATATATCTCCAGAGCACATAATAACCATATATTACTTCTTTTCCCTCTGAGACCTTTAAAATCATCTCACATCTAAGTATGTGCTGTCAATTTATTCTGAAAATGTTTTTGATGTTTTTGGCTTCACTGTGATTTCACAACATAATTTCTCAATGTTTATGTGAACATTATGGTATTTAGATATAAAGAATAAATTATTTGTTCCATAGTAAGATGTGCTTTACTGCATTTTTACATTCCCATCTATGCAATCTCTGCTTCATCTTTTTATGAAAGACTTGAGTCTGTACCGTGTTTGACTGTAATAAGTTACAGGTACTTGCTACAGAAACTTTTTCTTTTTAAAAAGTTAACAGGCTTGTATAGCAGTCAAACTCTTAACTCTGACCTCATCATCATGTGCTATCCAACTCTAACATAGGAAAATTACACAAGAAACAAAGAGACATGTAGTTGGCAGCTTATCTGAAATTTTTGATCCTAGAAGTTGCTTGTTTTAAGAGTGAACAATGTACACAATAGCAGTGGAGTTTGAAAGCAAGAAAGTTGTCTTGACATACTACTTTCTTTTTTGTATAATGTAGATTTATATAGAAACAGGGACTCTAACCACCTGTCGGTAATTTGTTTTTGTCAATTTTCCTGTAGATTTTTATTCATGAAAATAGCACTGGTGGCAAACATGAGCTAGTGAGTGAAAGTGTTCTATACAGTTCCCAAAACTACCCTGCCAGTTTAGTTCAGTAATTTGTAGTGCACTGATTTTTTTTTCTCTGTTGTTGAACTAAAACAAAGAACAAGTGAAACCTGCTGTTGTTCTAGTGGTTTTGGTAAATGCACAGGTTCCAAAGTTTGCCTTTGCAATGGTATTTCCCCCCAAGACCAGCATTGCTATTACTACTAATTTGTTTCCACGTTAAAAACATGGAGTGAAATTTGATGGTGTTTTCATCTGAAAAACATACTTATTTCTGATTCTCTTCTGAATTTCAGGACTTTGGGAAAATCCTTTGGTTTGTATGCCGCACTTACCCTTTTGAATTTTGAAGTTCATTTTAGAAATAATGAGTTCATCAATCTGAATAAACAAAAGTAGAATACATTGGCACAATTACTGTTTTCTCAGAGATCAAGAACAAGTATTAAATCTTATACATGCCTCTGTTTATGATTTTGAGGGTTTAAGGCATATTCCTTCAATTATAAGTAATGTATTTTTTAAATCTTTCTTGTTGTTGTCTTCACAAAATTTGTTTGTTTGTTTTTTTCCTCATAGCCTGATATTAGACACTTGGAATTTAGTAAGCAGTTGGAATTTGAATGAACAAATAAGGATTTTTTTTTTTTTTTTTTTTGAGACTAGGTCTTGCTATTTTTGCCCGTGGAACCGCAGGCTCTTGTTGCCCGGGGTACCACAGACTCAAGCAATCCCCAGCCTCAGCTTCCCAGGTAGCTGGGATTACAGGCGCGCACCACCACACCCAGCTATTTTTTTTGAAACTAGGTCTCGCTACGGGCCCCAAGCGGGACTCGAACCACGATCCCTAGCCCCAGCCGCTTCATAGGCTGAAGCTTACAAGCACGAGCCACCGTGCCCGGCCAAAAAATTTTTTGAAATGACTAAACTAAACACAAAGATTGAACTTGATGGCTGCATAGTAGAGTAATACTATACTGCAGAGTAATAGCAAGGAGGTCAAATAAGTCTTGATATGTTTTCCTTATTTTTTCCATAAGTAGGTGAATCTATTATGTGGTAATAGCGAAGTCTAAACCTATTACATTTAAAAGAAAAAGAAAATTAATTAATATTTAAGAAATCAAGTTTTCTGAATTCATTTGAATAGTTAAATATGTAGAAATTCATTATTGGGTGATCCAGAATACTACTACAGAATACAAATTATTATTGGTTTTACCGGCCGCACAAAGTAGGAAGGATATTTACTTGCTGGTCTGTCTTTTGAGCTATGAGCTACAGTTTTGAGGTAGAACAGAAAACTATAAAGAGGGAGAATAGCAGGAACTGTGAGACAGATGTAGAATCCAGCATAGTATGTGGCAGAAAGTGGTCTGTAAGTATTAATAATAATAGTTATTATTATTAAAGCTTTAAACTAAATTAGATTAGGGACCTTCAATTATCATTATCAACATAATGTTAGTGTTAATATTAGTAATAATAATACTATTTATCATGAGATAATGAGAAATACACAGAAGCAGAGCAATTTGACGTATATATGCTGAAGTTAACAGTGAGCATTACTGTGAACCCATACAGATAAAGTATTATATTTTGGAGAATATTGGTAGAAAATACTAGAAGGAACAGCCAGGATCTTGTTTTGTAGACTACATAGTTTGTATTTTTTTCACAAAGATGTAATGATGTGAATATGCTTTAGGAAAATCTAAATCACAAATTTGAATGTTAAGGACTTGAGACATCAATGAATGCAATTCCTTTCAATTTTGAGATACTGAAAGTTTTAGGTAATTACCCCAAGACTATACAATTTATTAGTGCCAAAATATAGTCAAGAACCTCAGACACCTGAACCTGTAGTTTAGTACTATTTTCATTATGAAACACTTAGAAAAGTATTTAGAATGGATATTATAAATGGGGTGCCAAATATAACTTAAGAGCAAACCATTTTTGTATTTCAATTAGAGAATGAAAAATTATGCACAGACATGGGAGATGATCTAACTGTAGTGAATAAAGCAAACTTTTAAAAGTTAAGACACTTTAATCAAAACTTCATGATAAATGTCATTTATAGCTAATACATTTCATTTGTCATATATTTAAAATACAGTTAAAATCAAACATCAAGACTAAATTGTGGTCCAGTTGAAAGAGCTATGGCTCAAATACTAGTTGAAATTTATTTATTACACCTTTTTCTTTTAGAACAATAGAAGCTTAAAACTATTCTTGGTAATATAACAGGAGAATATGAACATAGATGTAAGGGATATAACAGTGTGTTATAACACTGACAAACATTGGATTAATGTTGAATAGGTAATCTTCAATTCTAAGTTATTTGCAGAGATATCATATTTTGGTATTCTTATGAACTTGCATATGAGTTTGTTTTAAAGGTTTTCTAATACAGGAAAGACTTTAAAATGACAGAATTTCCTGGTAACAATTCATGAAATAAATTATGCATTGTTCTTCCTAAAATACCTTACTCTCTATAGTGTGTGTGTGTGTGTGTGTGTGTGTGTGTGTGTGTGTGTGTGTGAATATATAGTGCAGTTTTTTAGACTGGTTAATAGCTCATAAGGTGTAAAATAACATTCAGTAGTAAAGTACACATTCAAATTTGATAGCAGATTATGATTGATAATGATCAATAGTGAAAAGATTTGAATAGCATCTTGATTCCATTCATGGTTGCAAATGGTCACACTCCAGCTAAGATTTATGTTACTCAAACATCTTTTCATTTGGATTTCTGAAGAAAAAGCCTGTCAAGTAAGTAATAGAGATTGGTACTTAGGGATACAAATAAAACATCTTATCCTATAAGTCTTAGGAAATTAGACTGTCCCTGGACCTATTCTGAGAATAAATTAAAGGTGTCAAGGGGCAAATCGTTTGTTGTCATTGCTCAACATTACCAGGACCTAACTCCTGTATGCATGCTACCAAGTCCAAAGTAACTAACTATATTAGTAATTGGTAATTACCAATAACTTTCAGCATACAAAAAATGCTCCCTATTTATTGTTAACATTGTGAGACTTGAAATAATTGAATAAGTTTTTAATAAATTTCATGCACATATTTGCTCTTTATGGTGTTTATTAGGGCTAAGATATTTATACATCAGGTATCAGTTATGTCCTCAGTGAGCAGTTTAATATTTACATAAAGTAAATAAATAAAATATGTGTTATTTGTGGTATCTTAAATACAGTGTATTTCATGCTTTATGGAAATAATGTTTACAACAACAGAAAACAAAGCATTCAAAATAGCTTTTAGCAGATGTATGAGACCTGTGTTGGACTAACAGACTATTCTCTCTAATCTTCTTCCCAAGCAGTCTTAAATAGTTAACTTTCAGTAAATAGCAAAGAGGTGTATTTACAAAATTAAATGTACTTTAAAATTTCTGCTAAGACAATCCTAATCTTAAACAGAAGTTCAAACCAAGAGGTTAGTAGAAATAAAATGCTGAAATAAACGATTTATAGTTTATTTTATGAGAAAATCTTTATTACCTAGAGATGACTTACCAGGATCAGTTGTGAATTACTTAGTGTTGGGACAGCTGATTTACATTCTTGCACAAGTTCCCTATTTCATAGCAAACTGGCTCTTTCAGTGACATTGCATGAGCTCATCTAATCCCTTAAGACCCACAGAGCTCAGCAAAAGACCACAGAACTCTTTATCCCAGACAGGATGCTAAACACTTCATCAAGCTTTTATAAAAGGACTGGGACTTCAGTTTACTCATCTTCTCTGGAACCAGGAAACTTGAGGGGAGGAAAAGGGGAATCTCTCTTAAATATTCCTTAGACACATCTACAGTGTCTGGCATATATGCTCACAATTAAACCAACCACTAAGATTCTGAGGAGAATTTTGTCTCTTGCAACTAACTATCCCTTGTAACATGTGTAACCAAGGATGTGAGGAAGACTTTCCTAATTAAGATCTCAGTTCAATTTTGTTTTGGTTCTCTTGATACACTTTATACTTACTGTTTCTTCAGATTTACATGTCACTTTTTACTTTTTTTACTTTGTTTTGATAAGACATCTGCCCTTATTATTTTTTAAATTTTTAAGAATGTTTTTATTTATCATTTTATTGTTTGCATATTCATTCATATAAGCACATGTGTGTATATATATGTGCATATATATTGCATCATTGTTCTGCCCTTATTAATTTGAAGTTTGGTCACTGTCTTATATCAGTAAAGAAATTATATATATATATATATATTTATCATACAATGGATTATAATTTTTTCCTAACTGCTTTTGCTTTTCAACTCCACCCAGACACTGTAATGCTAGGTCACCTTGTTTTTATTACTAATAGGAGACATCCAACTGCGGCTTGTGTAAATTATGAGACATATAGAGAGGTTTACAAATTCCCAGTGTTGTCCTCTATTTCTTAGCACCACACTATTCAGAAACTGTTTCCACCAAGTCTAGATAAACTAGTATTTCATGAAAGAAGGTTGTGATATGTTGTTGTTTTGAGATACTGAAATTATGTTAAATTATACATGGGAGTTATTATTTATTTATTGAGTGTAGTGCTCCCAAAATATGCTTTACAGAATATTGTTCTCTTGAATGGTAAAATAAATTTTAAAAATGGAAAGAAAGTATGTGAAGGGCAGGAAGGGGGATTATGTGTGGCAAATAAGTTATAGATAATGTTAAGTTAAACGGTCATCAACAAGTCTATTTACTGCAGAATTTCTCATGACAACATAGTATTTTTATGGCAAATCTCTAAGAAAGAATATGGCAAAACAAGATATTTCCCAAAAATATTTAGTGATGACATATGTTTGTGAATGTATATGTTTAAGGTAATATTTTTTAACATTTCAACTATGGTGTGCAGTTTGAAGAAAAAGTGATCTAAACTACTCATTCTTATATGCATAAAGGCATAGGTGAAATTGACACAGGAACAAAATTGTTAAAATTTTGTTAGACCCATATGTTAAATTCCTACAGACCTTATTAGTAAAGCTTCCAGATCATAAAAAGTCTCCACTAAGGTATTCAGAAGGAGAAAATTTAAAAACAATCAGATGGGATTACTTTTAAAAATGCATTGACAATACCCTTGATGATGAATATAGGAAACAAAATACTACTTTCAGCTATTACATAAACAATATTTATTGTATTATACCCAGGACTTCAGAACATTGTAGAACTACACATGAGGATGCAAGCCTGATTATTAACTCATGAGAAGAATGTTGCTTTTAGATTGTCATTCATTTATACCAACATCCATAAATACTGTCAAAGGATTTTCAGTTTGTAAGCATATCATTTACTATGTGATTACTTAAAATGTCCTAAAGGTGTTCAACAACAGGCTTCGTTGATATGAAAATATGTCAGTGACGGAACTTGAATACTTATAATAGCAGTATTAAAAAACAGGAAAATACAATGAAGCTGTGATCATAAAAGACCCTCATGTTACAGCATAAAACCCTCTGTGAACCATTACTGATAAACAGAGGAACACTGCAAAAGACCCAGATAGATAAATTACTAGGAACAGTTGTCCTACTTTTGTAGTTTCAAATTGAAGTCTCAGAGAGTAACATATGGGAAAAGTATTTGTACATATCTCTGTGATGGTGTTCATCTCATGATGTTTGATATAATTTTGATTGGTTTGTTGATAGCATGATTCCTGCTGTCACTATGATTTGTGTTTATTATAGCTGTTTCTGTATTAATAAAGGATGTTGTTGCATATAAACAGTGACATGAAACTAGCTGTCTTTCCAGAAATTGTGTTCTGTGTGCTGATATAGTCACTGTGATGTTTTAATGTGAATATTTTGCTACCAACAGGATGGGATTATAATTCTTAATATATCAATTAGTGCATTTTGTCACTTCATTATAAGAAAGTACCTATAGTCCCATCCTATAGGAATCAAACAACAATTTTGAAGCATTAGGTTTCTCTAACATATACAACAGAATTTTCTGGTAAAAATCATTGTACTACAAACCAAAATATGTTGACCCACTGGTTCATTAGAAATTAAAAAATGCATATTAAAACTATGAATACATAGGTATAGTGATATAAAAACTGAAAGTACATTAAGATGTTAAGATTTGTGTTTGCTTTTTCTTGTTTCTGCTTTATAAATTTTCTAAAATAAAAATCATTTAATTTTGCCGGGCACAGTGGCTCGTGCCTGTAAGCTTCAGCCTATGAAGCGGCAGGGGCTAGGGATCGCGGTTCGAGTCCCACCTGGGGCCCGTAGCAAGACCTAGTTCCAAAAAATAGCTGGGCGTGGTGGCGCGTGCCTGTCATCCCAGCTAGCTGGGAAGCTGAGACTGGGGATTGCTTGAGTCCCCGGCAACGAGAGCCTGCGGTTCCACAGGCAAAAATAGCGAGACCTAGTCTCAAAAAAAAAAAAAAACATTTAATTTTGTAATATGAAAACAATAAGAAGGAAAGGACCTCTAAGTTATTTTTTTATTAGTATTAAAGTAATACATACTTACAAGGATAAATAGCACAGTAGGCAATGCAATTGCAGTCTGCTAAAGCATAGGAGAATAACTAATGGACTGGGCAGAAGGGAAAATGACTATGAAGAGAACAGGAAGGCACCATTTGCCACAGTTCAGGAGTCATGGGAGGAAACCATTCATAGCCAATAGACATCATCACCTGAGTTGAAGCAGTGGTGAGTACCATCCCCACGAGTGGGAGCTAGGAGATCCCAAAGCATAGGAGGCAAGAAAGGGTGCTAAGACAGGTCAGCCAATTGTTTTGGATAGTGGTTTTCTCACCTGACACTGCTTTTAACAACTCTTGATACCCAGTGCCTTTTTCTTCACAAATGGATACCCCATCATAATGAGGTGCTACTCAAAAACTTTATATGTAAAATTAAAAAAAAAACAACTTCCTTAGGTGTTTATGACTTTGAGGGAACTGGTTTGAATGGACATTTGCAACTTGATCAGGTACTACTTCATTCACAATCCTCTGTTCTTTATCTTTTACCCCCCCACACATCTCAGCTTTTTTTAATTGTCCCTTTGATATAGAAAGGATTTTAATTTCCAATCCTATTTAAGACACAGAGCTGAAAGTCAGTTTCTTCCAGGTAGAAGATAAAGCTCCAAAGCAATTATGTACTAAAAGTGCTTTCCTTAGTTATACTGATAAATACCAGATTATCCATGAGGAAATAGATTTGTTACTGTGGTCAAAAGAAGCAGTATCATAGTCATGCAAATAAAAGGAAATTAGGATGGATGTGCATATGTAGAGATTAAAAGTGGTAAGCTACATGGAAGTAAAAAAAGAGCTATTTATTGTTCCAGCATATCTGGGCGTAACTCTTTTTTTTTTTTTTTTTCCTCTCATCAAATTGAGTCCGTGATTTTGCTAATGTTGAGATTGGTTTAGGTATGAGGGAAATCCAGAGATTGTTAGCATGCCATTAAATTAAAAATGTATAGATTGTAGAACTATTTTTTCTCAATAATAAAGATATGCCTGTGTGAAAAAGAACAATGGTACTAGAGCAAGAGATGAATTTTCCAGAGTAATGAGACAGAAAGCATACCCTGTCTGTCTAATTAGATAGGCCAACTTTTCCCTTAGTCAAAAACAGTTTTGTCCTATGACTTGAAAGGAATTTATTTTGTAACCACATGTATGAGAAATGAATGATCTGTTGACCAAATGCAGATTATAATTTAATTTATAAACAAGAAAGCAAATTAGATTTTTGCCTGAGATCATGAATCCATGTACAAGTTTTCTTCTTGTTTTTTTCTTAATACTTATTAAGCTGTATAGCTTTCACATTCAATCTCACAGAATAGAAGATAGACTAAGCCTCATTTATAAATTTCAGTCACACATACATAGTGACTTTTAGCTACAAGAAAGCACTCCCAAAAGTCTATGTTGGCATGATTGCATCTTGTGTAGAGATTTTGTTTTTTTCTCTCTAGTTTCTATATGCCTACCTTTCAGAGGCTTCACACAGAGGATAGTATTTTTGTCTAGGTGACTTAAAAGGCAGACCTTAAAGATTCTCCAAACATAGTCTAATAAATCTCAGAGATAATACTGTCACCTGCTTTTCAATAGATTTTTGATATAAAAAGGAATCATTTTAAGTACTTTTATTACTGTGTAAACATTGATTTGCTTGATATGCACATTAGCAGTGATTTAAAAAAGTAAAATTGAGACAGGGTTGTAAAGCAATAGAATGACCAAGGCCTAAATCACATACCTTCCTAATTAAATGAAGCAATATTTTATTACTACTTAACTTCCTCTGTGAATCACTTCCCAATTTAGAAGTTTTCCTACACTCTTTATTATAATTCCTAGTATTTCAAGAGGCAGAGCTGCTCAAATGCTCCAACCCTGTCACTGCCATTTACTTGTTATGTTCCATTTTCCTCTTATTTCTGTACCACAGGTCTTAGGTGTTAAAAATCCTGTTAGCAGATGTTTAGTCAATATTTTCTCATCAATAACTTGCTCAGTTTTACTTTTTTTAGACCCATTTTCGTAGATTCATTCTCAAGTCTTAAAACAATAATAAAGCACCTGCCAAATGTAGTGTTTCCTGATGCTGCAAGTGCTTTAACAGTAAAGTTATCAAAGAAGAACCTAAAGGAATTGCAGTTACACTTTTCAAATTGTTTGTTTTGCTAGTGTTGCTATAGAAAAGACTTTATAAATAACATTTCAAGCATGATATTTTCTGAATCTCCTTATAGCTACCAGAATGTTTCCTAGCAACTTTCCTTGTATCTTCTGGAAAGTGTTATGTTGAGATATTGGTCAGTTTTCCCCATTTTCATGGAAAATAGCAGTAAGTATTAGTTATAGAAAACTATAGATGATCTAATATTTCATCTCTCTTGGTAAGGATCTTTTCAGTCTTTGAGAGAGCCATCTGGATGACAAAACCCAAGAAACAAATTTTAGGAAGCAGGGCATAGTGAAGGTACAAAATGTTTTTCTAATCTATTTGACAAGCAGTCATGCCTGTACTGAAGTAAAGGAAAAAAGAGAGAGGAGAAGGAAAGAAAAATGATAAACTGGCATTCATTCTTGAAGAATGCCATTGAGAAATTAAGAGAAGTCCTTACTCTACTACTTTACCTGGTCCCCTTTTAATTAACATTTAGTGACTCATGATATAAATGAGAATTCCTCTCTCAAAATTTGCAAAGGGACAAAATTTCCACTGAAGAACCACAATAAATGGAATTTGTATAACAACAGGAATAAAAGGTGAATTACCCTACTAATCAACTTAATGTTTAAGAACCACTCATTCATTTATTTAGTAAATATTTATGTTCCTAGACATATTAATAGTTCTGGGGATACCAAAGTACACATAGCAAACAAAAATTTCTGCTTTCCTGGAGCCTATACTAATAGAAAACACAAAAGTTTTAAAAAATGATAATGTATATTAGTAGATGATAAATGCCTTGAGAAAAGGTAAGCAAGGAAGAGAGTTGGGGGTATGTCTATATTTGTGATACAGTAGCTAAAGGAAGCTTTACTTATATAATGACATCTCTAAAGATCTTTAAGACCTAAATCATACAGATACATGGACAAAACATTTCAGGCAGAGGGAATAGTTAGTACAGAGGTCCTAAGGCAAATACCTGATACATAGTGAGTCTAGCTAAATGAGGGGGAGAGTAGCAGGAGGCCACAATAGTTGTGAGGAAGGGAGGGAGTTGTATACCCAAATGATGTAGGTTTTACTAGGTTATAATGAAGACATGAGCTTTTGCTTAAAGAAAGATAAGAAATCATTGAAAGGTTTTGAGCAGAAGAAAGGCATATACCAGCTTAGGTATTGAGAAAATTACTCTGAATATTGTCTTAAGAACTAACTTGAAGCGGGCACAGTGGCTCGTGCCTATAAACTTTAGCCTATGAAGCGGCTTGGGCTAGGGATCGCGGTTCGAGTCCCTCTCAGGGCAACACAGCAAGACCTAGTCCCAAAAATAGCTGGGCGTGGTGGTAATCCCAGCTACCTGGGAAGCTGAGACTGGGGATTGCTTGAGTCCATGGTACCCTGGGGAACGTGAGCCTGCAGTTACACAGGCAAAAATAGAAAGACCAGTGTCAAAAAAAAAAAAAAAAAAACTAGATAAATATGACAGGTTGGAAGCCTGGAGACCACCAGATGGAAGATTATTGCAATAATTGAGACTCAGGATAATAGATCAAAGTAGTGTTGGTAGAGCTCAACTGATAGAGATACCAGTTTGAACCAGATGATACTGTTAATATTTCACCACAGTTCGTCAATAATAACCATAGTTAAAATGGTATATGAGAGGATGTGGGTCAAGGAAGGCTTTCTTAAGACATTTGACCTGAATAATTTGTAAAAAGAATTGCCATTACTTGAGAAAATAGTGAGTCCAAAGATGTTAATATAATAATATATTGAACAGGTTAGTTTTCAGACATTGAACTTTAATTTCAGCCCACTGTTTTGTTACTTTTTATCAGTGGTCACAAGTAGATGCTAGGTAGTAACATGTTGAATTCATTATAGATTCACTCCAAGGCTAGTAAAAATAATCTAATTATAGTGATTAGTATTCAATCAATATTGTCATGGTCAGGTAAGGATATTATATTGTATATTTTATATAGTGTGGTTTGAAATATGTGATTTCAATATTTTTTATCATGATGCTTTCAACTTTTCTCAGCTCCTTTTCTTTCTGGTTTCTACTCTTTCATGAATCCTGTGACTGTAAATCATTTAAGATTCAGTGTTACTAATTGTATGTTGGTACATACAATTTGGAAATACTGTCTTTATGTTCTATGATAAAGTGTGGGAAATGTGACCACACAATGTCAAGATAGAGTAACATCTTACTATTTTGTCCGATGGCCTTCAGGAAACAATGAAGATAGATATGCAGGAGTCCAAGTTGAACACCCTTTACATACTCGTATGAATAATCTTAACAGCATTATTGCATATATCCATAGAAGTGAAAATAAAATGACTGTGAATATATTTTCTTTCTTTATGTTCATCACAGCAGAATTTAATGTGGAAAATCTGCATTGCTCAATTACATTTAAATCAGAAGTTACCAAACATTGATAACTGTTTACTGAGAGTGCTGATAATACAACTTCAAAAGGGTTGCAATATATGTCAAGGACAAGATAGCGATAAGGGTCTAATAATTTGGGTGACATTATCTTTTTTTGCCTGCTAGCAGTTTCTTTGATCTGTATCTTTGTCTACTATGGGGGTCTGTATTTAAATTTATAAGGAAAAAAATAGAATTGGAATGAGAAAGTGTTATAGAATCTAGAGGAATGCTTAAATTCATCATCCAGTTCATACAAATTTAGAAACTATAAAAGCTGTTTGTTCAAGCTGCTGTTTTCAGGATTACTTGTATATGAACATAAGTGGTACCCAAGTTGTTAGAAGGCAGGCTTGCTTTTATTACTGGGAAATGATTCAGTTGAAAAATCCTTAGGAACAAATTGGTCCACCTCTTTAACATTTCCCCCCTTTAAACATACTTTGGTGAGACAGGATAGGATGAGAAATAATATTCTACCCTTATTATAGAAGCCTACCTTTAACACATGGATCTTGACTGTATATTTAGTTTTATTTATCAGTCTCCTTCTTTTTATTAGACTCTTAATCCTTCTTCTCTCTGCCCTTAAAAACTTAGAGAAAACAAGGACACAGATAAAACAAGCAAAACGTAAGCCATGACATGATGTAGTAGAGCTCTGTAAATTTGTGTTTTAAGTCCTATTTTGCTAGAGATTTACATGTGAGTGGATGTACTTCTTACAGTTTTTATGTTTCAATGCAATCAGTTCTCAAATTGTGCTCTAAAATGCCCTAGGGATTTCCATCAAGCTTCATCAAAAGTTTTTGCTAGGTGGGAGCCTTACCATCCCCCCCATATCCCTGAACAGATACTCATACAAAGGAGCTCCAATTTCATCTGTTTTATAAATTTAGTTTTTGTATAAGACTCTGAAAAGAAAGTGTTCTTCCAATTAATAAAACTTTAAAAAAGTGTACCTTTAGTGTGCCTTTAGAAAGCGTATGATCTTTGGAAGAGGTATTTGAGTTAAATGTCAGTTCTTCCCTTAGCTGAAGCTATGTCACACATCATCATAATCCTTCTACATAGGTCTCTAAATTGTGAGCATCAAATGATAGGCACGTGTAGAATGCTTATGGAAGTGGTGACCCAAGATTTCAATTGAATTAAAAGAATGTGGATTCTGTTAAACTATTTTTATACATATATGTTATTTTTAAAGCCTTGGAAAAGACAGTTTCACATATAAGGGGGATAATTACTGTTCTCATGTCTCTTCAACTTGTTTTGTGTGATTTTGCTTAAATTACCATACCCGGCAACCATTAATCACTATATTTATTTCATATTCCCACACAACAGATATGTATTTCAGGTACATTTCTGGTTTTTATCTTTTGCTTACTAAATTGTATAGAATTTAGACACCTAGAGCAGAAAATTCCACAATTTTAACTTCATTGTATTGAGCCCTCAGACCCCTTAACCTTAGGTGTAGTTAGTGCCCTTAATATATGGCAACCTAGTCTATGTATCATGGGGTGCTGTCCAGTTGTTATCATTCCTTATATATATTTCAAATATCGATAACCTATAGATGCATAGAGAGACACAGATGTTCCTTCTCCTCTTTCCTTTTATCTTATCCTTCTTCCCCTCTCCGCCTTTTCTCATTTTCTTGTCTTCCAACTCCCTTATTTATAAAATCCCAAAACCAAGTAGATGAAGGATAAGCAGCATAGGAAATTTGATGAAGGTAGATAGTTCAGTTCATTTTTCTGTACCTCAAGCCCTATTTAGATAAACTTTATTTACACATTAAGGGGAGAAATATGTTTTGACAAGTTGACTAGTTTCCTTCTGGGTTTCCATTTGCCTTCAGCAAAGTCTGCAACAGTCTTGTAGAGATAGGGCAAATATATTTATGTATTGGAGCCCATGCCAAATGAAAGAGTTAGATGTGCACTAGGCTCCATAATAGGAACAGCATGAATTGAGACAGAAAGGTAATAGAAACCAGTGCAGGGTGTCTAGGCAAGATGAAAAAGCAAATTGCCTGGAATATGAATGCATGATGACTATTGTAATGCTCCTATTATTTTTTGAAAATTCAGGATGTCTTTACGTTGAGCTTGAACCAGAGGATTACTAGTTTCAATCTGTAAGAAATGAACTAAAACAGTTGAACATAGAAAATGTTAAAATGTCATCATTTATTTTACATCCCAACCACCACTTTTCTGATTGCAGAGTAAGTTTTGCACTTCTATCCTTTGTTTGTCAGTAGTTTTTATGACTAAATTTTTAAACTCCAATAACTTTGTAAGAATGTTTTAAAATAAAAATTTCAAGGGCATTTTTTTAATGTCCCACCTACACTTGCCTAGAGAAGGCAATGTAAAATTTAAGCTTGAAGTTTTTCCCTTGTTCATGTTCTAGTTGTTTATATAGACACTGCTCTTATGCTTATTATTGCCTGATAATAATTCAAGTTAAATCAGCCAAAATTTAATCCCTATACAGTGATTTCATAGAAAGAAATACCAATAGTAACATCAAACCACACTGAATTTGTTCTTAGAGCTATAAGCCCAGTTGCAATGGGTATGTTTTTTGAGTAAAAATACCAAAGGAAAATTAATAGAATTGTGGACTGTTATATTTTGCTTTCCCAAAAGTAATGTGATGATGACCACTGTTCATAAGCATGAATGTGACCAAAATGAACAGTAATTATCTGCACCCCTATGTACTTTAAGAATCAATGTACTCCTGACCTTGTCGGTGATTGTAATCATTCCACTGTAACTTATTTACAATTTTTAACATGTCGCCACCAATTCCTTAAACACTGTCCACACTAGAAAAAAGATTAGTGGCAAAACTGTGGAAACACTAAACTTCAATAAAACTTCTCAGTTGTGTTAAGAATAATCAGAAGTATGAAATGCTTTTTCATAAGGACTCAGATAGAATTATTAAGAAACAACAGTAACTGTGCTGTTTCCTGTACTTTTCCTTAAGCAGTACTTTTGCTTCAGAGGCAAAGATCAGATAAGAAATACTGTATTTTGATAGATTGTTCAAGAAAGTTTGAACATGTAAGCATGTTTGACAGAAACCAAAAATTTCTATGTACATGGGACTCTGAAGTGCTAAAACTTTAATATTCCAGACAAGCTAAAACCAATTAGTCAGCCTCAAAATTATTTCTCAAATTGATATTGCTTTGTATGTAGGTGAATCTGAGCTTTTGGACAGTTTCTTTTGTTAAAACCTAGTAGTCAAAGGATCCTTCATTTTACTTGAAATATATAACATTACATTCTGCATAAAAAGAGTAAAAAGAAAAGTATAAATATTTTCATTAAAGGCTATTTAATTTCAAATGGTAGTAGGGGAGATTTTATTACTAATTCATTTGATATTTATGAATCCACTATGATTATCAGTTATCCTTTATGACAGCATTTATAAGATGACTGAATAGGAGCACATTTTCTAAACTATGCTATTTAGAATAGCATTATGGAATTCTTTAATAACTGGATATTAGAAAAGAGACTGTTAAGTGGAAAATTACCTTCTGAATCATATTGCACACTAAGGAATTGGGGTCATTTTAATAGTGGTATGAAAAGGAATTTAAGGATAAAATGTTTAGTGGAACATCGTAACTTGACTCCTTTTGTATCTGTGTGATCTCAAAGTGTGTCACATGAAACACAGTGAAGCTACTCATTAAAAATTTGAAATAAAACACCAGCAAGACTATGAAACAATTGTAATTCAATAACAATAAAATTTAAAAAATAGTATAGGTAGCATAATATGGACATTACTGCAACCTAGTATGCAACAAAAGATGTTTGAATAGCTTTGGCTATTTATTTTTTAGCTCTATGATTTTTCCACTATTTTTTTTAGAATATCATAATTGTACAATAACTGAAGTTAAATGGACTTATGTATAAGTACATTCATAGTCACATACATATATGCGCACATATATATTAACATACATTCACTTATGTATGTACTTTATATGGCCTCTTGTGAGATCTTTAAAGCTGCATTCCAATCTTGGTAGAAAATCATACTGAAAATTATTTTGTTTTTAGGCATATTCAAACAAATGACATACTAATTTATACCTTTAGAAATATATTTGCATGTGGTGTAATTTAGAAGGACACAATTTTATTAAACTATTTAGCTTAACAAATGTGAGTGTCAAATGCAAAACCCACATTAGCAGGGTTGAAAAGTTAATTATAACTAAATTTTAATGTATTCATCAAATACATGTCTTAGTGTTTTTAATGAAAATATATTGTTTATATTTCTCACTTTGGAGACCTTTTTGAAGATAGTAAAACATACTTTCAGAGTAGAAAATAATCTATATAGTTTGTAATCCTGGGTTAATAAAATTACTAGTTTTAATGTAATTAAAATTTATTCAGAAGCATAATGTTATTTGTGGCAAATTTATATAAATTAAAGATATTCTTTCAGGGAGAATACAAAAGAAATAGAATGTATTTTATGCATTAGAGAAGCTACATACAGTATATAGATAGGGAAATGCCAAAAGGGAAGGAAATGAGTACAAGGAAAGGCTGTATTTTTAATTACTTCCAAAGGGCACTGGTATATGTTTTATAACTGTTCATCTCTGTTTTTATGAAGTGCTAACTCCTTGAAGCACAAAATTACATGTGTGTGCCTGAAGGCATATGAAAAGAAAACACACCAGAAACTATCACTCTTAGCCACTAGTTTAATATGTACACGTTTGGAGAGGTTTGGGAGTTCAGCTGAATCCACTGATTTTCGAAAAGAAAAAAAATTCTTGGTTGAAAATTACCATTCAAAATTTAAGTTAGGTTACAGGTAGTGCATTGAGATTTTCTTGTTGACTAATAAGTTGTTAATGACCAAAGTCTTTCACAACACTAGTTTTTGCTGTAACCTATGATATATCTGCAAAGAGAAATCTTTTAACATTTATTGTTAAGTGCTTCCCAGTCCTTAAAAAGCAAGTTCAATAAAGGGTGTTCTTTACAGACTAAGCTAAATAAGTTATTGGATCTAATTCTAAAATTTTAGCCTTCATTTGTGTGTTTAGTATCTGAATACTATAATGTGACTCTACAAGTACCAACTTTAAAGAAAAGTACCCTTTGATGCCTAATGACAACTTTGCTTTTAATAAAACATTTAAAGGGATAGCGAGTGTTTCACTGTTAATTCAAAGGTTCATATGACAGTACCATTTAGGAAGCTGTCTTTTCTAAATGGTTCTGGCAGATCTTCAGCAGGGGGTGATGTGAGGCTCATGGAAAGGGCTGCATAGATTACTTCTATCCAGAATGGTATAATAAAAGGAGCATGTAAGTACCTCATATAGCTAAAAGTCAGATGTACCACTTAATATTTCAGGTGGCAGCTACACTCTCATTTTATAGGAAATTCTTTTCATCAGCCATAAAAAAGAGTGCCTGCCTGCCAGGCTTTGAATGTCCTTCTTTTAACTATAAAAGTAAACAGAAGAAAGCACACACTTCTAATGGCTGTTTAGGATAGATCTGCAAAAAGAAAAAAAGAAGAAACCCCTTTATAGTTTACTAGCATTAAATAACATCTTAGAAAAGAGTGCCATGGTGGTTGGGAAGCAATGTAAAATCAGTAAAATGACAAAACAGTCAGCCTCATATTTACAGTAGATATAATGAACTAGTCAAATAATAAAATGTTAAAATCTATCTATTACCAAAAAAATTGCTTTTTATCTTTTGTGTCTAATGATGACATTTTAATTTTTATCCTTGGTATTTTTCTCTCTAATCTAACAGAGTAATTTTGAGAGCCTGTCCTTAAAGACAAAGGTTTAAAAGATCTGTAAGAACCTGCATGAGGTGCCGTATAAAGGGTCTGTGCAGCTCAAGACTCAAATGTATTGATGGCCAGAAAAAGTCCCACTGATCTGTGCTTTCTCTAACCTCTCTCAAGATGGTGATACTTTAATCCATCTGTATGGTATTGCCAGAAAGTTATGAAATGAAATTTTTTTTTAAAGCAGATATAGCTCATCTTGGAGTTTAAGAGACAATGACCATAGTAGCAAGGATGGTTATTGTGCATATGGCTATGGATGAAGAGGTAAATGGACAAGCTACCCTGTCTACTTCATGCATGTGAGCACTGACCAGACCCTTTCATGGCTGATGATGAGTCTTAGTGTAGAGTCTGCATGTACAACTCTGCCTCTTAGCTGCATAATGTTCTTCATAACATTGTTCATGGAGAGAAAAGTACAAATGCACAACTTTGGGAATATAGGACCATCTGGTTAGAATTAGTTTTGATGGCACATTGAATATTAGTAGTTGTTTGTTAATACAGAGAGCAATAACAATTTTCCATTGTAATGCACAGCAGTGGTTCATCCCGGACAGTTATTCAGATCTCTTAGGCAAGAATAAGTTTTGCATTGCTTAGGTTTTCTTCTTAATGTTACACTCAGTATTTTAGGTATAGTTCCTGCTTTTCAATTCTTGCTAAGTATTTCTTAATGCATAGTGCCAGGGGGCCTCATTTTAACATGATCTTTTTTATTTAATCAAAGTCATTTGCAACTCTGTTTCTGTTCTTTAATTTAGTCAAGAGAAACTTGATTATTGTACTCTTTGGAGTAGAAAGTCTTTGTGAATTTAAATATACGTTAGAAGTCTAATAACAAAATATTTCTTTTAAAATATAGCTAAATGATAACTGAAAACTGCCATCTGTAGAAAGTTTTTAATAAAATCCACTGACTAAAAGAACAAAAGCATGTCATTGTATATACCAACCTTTCTTTATGCATTATCCAATAAAGTGACATTTCAAAAGATTCACAGTGGGTAGCATATGGAATACTCCATAAACACTGATTAGATTTAATAATGTTTGTATCACTGTTTGGGAACAACAGTGTACAAGGAGTGTGACAGCCATATATTATTAACATTAAAATAGCTCAGAAGATAAGCTCCTAATTAAAGTAGGACTGATTTAGAAACAGCAAATTTGTAGCCAGAAATAACCAGCTACCCACCTGCCCTAGACTTGAGACTTTCTTTTATGCATGCAAAACAGACTTGCTTCCTAGTACTGTGAGATGGCTGCTATGAAAATTATAATGGGCTTTGACAATACCATTTTCAGCTTGTCCAGCGCAACACAAAACTTTGTCTCAGAAGGGCTGCATTGCTGCTCAGGTACAGGTTTCAACCAAATGACATCAAAGAGAAAGCCAGGTGTGGTCTGTAGTTGTGCTGAGGCACAGTCATCGACTCTCCATGATTAATTAATATCCTCTTGCTTGGCAACTGTATATACATTAAGTGCAGTGTCACAATAGCAAAGATTCACACACAGCCTGCCATGATAATTGATGCATGCTTTTCTTATGGAGCAATATGTGTAATACTTCTGTGTTTTTGTAGAAAGGGTTCTCTAGTATTTTCAGTTAGTCATTTCTAGAAAAGGAAATCGGACAGATGAAAAATAACAGGACAAAGATGACATTTAATTGGACAGTTTGGAAATCTGGTTTAGAAAGATTTCCCGCCTCTTACAAACTGAATAGTTATAATTAATTTCTGTGCTTGCTGTCTAACATATTAGATTGCTCGGCAGATTTTATTGTTATGGACCAGTATCTACAGGCTTAGGAACTTTCTTTGTTGGATATTTAACTCTTTTTTCATATTGATATTCCTCTAATAACTTAGATTTTCTTTTTAAATAGCATTTTTTCATTTCCTTTTATATAATTCATTGAATTAATTCGTTCTTATTTCATCTAAAAGTAAAGGTGCCCTTCCAAAAGAGTCATTTCTCTTGCAATTATTGGTAGCTTCGGGCATGTGTTTTCTGTTTTGCAATAATATCAAAATGTATAGTTATATTGTTTTTGTGGTCAAGTTTTATCATATCATTATTTTGCTCTAGAAAAATAATTTCCCTAAGTATTATTTCATTTTTTTGTCTTTTTGAGTATTATCTGTTTTCTCTAATATCTATCATTATTTCATTTAAATTATGTACCTCAGTTTCATTCTAGCTTAAGTAGTCGATTTTATTGACTGGAAGTCTTAATCAGTGTAAATTAGCAAATATTTTAATTCTCAAATGTTTTTTTAAATACTTGTCCTTATTTTTCTACTTTTTATTTTGACTGGAGAAAATAATGTATACTGGAGTAATATTAAAATTATAAATATTTTATTAATTTGATTCATAAAATGAGCTGGACACTTCTTATACATACTTGACTAATGTATAGCCATATACATAACCTTTCTTTGCTGGAATGTTATTATCATATATAAATTAATTTTTATCCAGTAATGAATATTAGAAAATACATCATGAAAAGTCTTAATTCCTTGGTCATTTCTCAGGTTGTATTAATATATAAATATCTTCTCACCCCCCTTTTCCATTTGAAAAAAGCTTTAAGACATCATGATAAAAATGATAATGTATTTATAGAGACAGAATAAATCAAAAGCAGTAAAGATGAAAGAATCAGATTAGACATTCCATTTGCTTACTCAATATGGTGTCTCTTATGCCCAGGTTTCCATCTTTATAAAACTTATTGGGTATATTTCACCCACACTGCATTCTAACTGATTTTATTTTCTCTGCCATCTGCTGTTCAGTTAATATGTGTGTGGATGTGTGTTTTATGCAAAATAACTGCAACCTAACATTTTGGCAGAATTTGCTCTTATTTGACAATGCCTGGGCATTTGTGGGTAAAAGATATATTTTTGTTTATAAATATATATATGTTTATATATAATACATATATTATATATATTATATATATATGCATGAAAATCTCTCTCTTCCAACACCTCTTCTTGCTAAAATGAGAGTGTATTGAGACAATAAAAGAAAAAGCCCACTTTAGAAACATAACAGTAAATAGTTTATCTGAATGATTTAGTTATTAATATACAGTAGAGGCATACATTAACAGTTGTAATGTTTTGAGTCTGTTCCATTGAACTAGACACTGGTATATATAACCTGTTCTGACTCTTGTTCCAAGCTTATCCCTACATCTGAATCTCCTTAGACAAGCCAATGATTACTTTCAATATTCCCAGTCAGCAACATGTCCTCCAGGGAATTTTGGTGTTAAAACAGGGAGAACATACAGGAGGAAACCAGACATATTCTCTAGTTACCCTAATCAGAACAATTTTTTTATTATTATTATCATTTATTATTATTATTATTAATTATTATTTTGTTGATACTAACAATTCTAACACCATTGTTGTTTTCTGGGTTATATTTCCTAATGCTTAGAAGCTTTCTCTTCACACTGTCACAAAGTAGCAATAAGGAGTAAGTTTCAAAGTCTATCTGGACCTGTTCACTAGTATTTTTTCTTCCTCTCCCTCCATTCCTAGACACACACATACACAATACCTCTGAATTCCTGAGCAAAGTCTGCATAAACTAAATTGTTTGGGGGAAAAGTGAGAAAATTGAACTACCTTAAATTTGCATGGAACCCTGAGACTACTAAAACATACAAGAAAACATTTAGATTCACTGTGTTTGTTTTTTTATAACAGCTTTGACTAACACATTGGCATTGAAACATATACAATTCCTAAGATCACATAATTTTTTGTGATGTTTGAAACACCTGGAGACAGCAAGCACATTAAAGATGGATATGCAGTCCTAGTTTATATCCATGTCACAAACTGAACACTGCTGAAGCTATTTAGTTATTGTTTGTTTTCCTCAAGCAGAAAAATTTCAGAGGGCACATTTTTGTCTTTCCAGCAAAGGAAAGACGAGGAATGTTTTATCTGGAGGTAATGCCACTATATGTGAATAGCTTCTTCTGCATAAAGCATTTAAAAATATATTTCAAAATTCAATAATGCAATTTCATATTTAAAACATACATTAAATGAATACTAGAGATATATAGCATTCACTCATGACTAAGTAAAATGTTTAAAAATATTGCATATGTATACCATACATGCATACATATGTACTTGCATGTACATACACTTTATATATATATATATATATATATAAAATGGTGCTTTAAAAATTGATGAGAGTCTCCTAAAAAGCATAAGAATAACCAAAAACAACTTTGTCTCTTTTCACATATCTTTTCCCTTTGCAAAATAAGAGTGTAACTCTCCTGCTACAAAATGCAGGTGCATTTTTTTCTTTCTCCTCTTCCTAATAAACTTATTTATTCTTTTTAAATATAAAAAAATGGAAAAAGAAAACAACTTTGAGAAAATTTAAAATAGTGAAAATAATATTTTCCTAGTGGAAATTCTGGCCAAGTTGGTCCAGGATAACTATTACCATATTGAATAATTGCAGAGAAAATTTTTGAAATGTTTTGTTGCCATGATTGAAATATTAGGTTAACCTAAAATGAGGCATTTGCAGCAAATGTAGGAAAAGTAGAAAAACAAAATGTCCAAAGAATCAGAGAATTATTTTATGGGAAACAACCAATCCCAAATACCTAGACATTGATGCCAAAGCATTAGACATAGCAGAAGTACCTGGTGGAGTAAAAAATTTAAAAAACAAAAACACAATGAGCAATGTAGAGATTATTATGTACTTGATATCAACATTTCTATCTCATTTGATAATTGTATTCAGTTGTTCTTGAAACTGTAATATTATTTCTTGAACTATTTATACCCTAATTCTGTTACTATCTAAAATGATGAATCTCAAAGGGACCTATGTTTTGGCAAAATTCTCACTGATTACATATTTTACATCATGGACATTCATTAAAATTATTTTATGATCATTAGAAGCTTGGTACAGAATGTGGGATCTGCTATTTTGTTCCCTTAGTAAAAGTAGTTCTAGAATATTCCATATTTTATGGGAACATTTCAAGGCCAAACATGCTCAGACATTCAAACCTACAAGAGTGTTAAACAGTCACTCACTGTTAGGTATTATGCTGCTTTAGATCTCATTGAATAAAAGGAAATCTTTTGTACATTTACCTTGGCTTTGCAATTCTTACTTGCCAAACTAGCTATTTCCAATTTATCAAGGAACTTGCATATTTCCAACTAGATATTTATCTCCTTTCCACCCCCTCACTCAAAATAATGTTCCTTTTCTTATCTCCCTAGTATTGTTTTTAAAAAAGTACCAAGTATATGGCTATTTGAAAATTGTTAAGAGATTTTAAAAGTTAGCTTTTGTTAGATTTTATAAGTTACACCACATACCAACAAAAATTTGTTATCTGTGTATGGTGACAGATGTTAACTAAATTTATTGTGTTAATCATGTCTTAGAATATAAAAATGCCAAATTATCTTATGTTCTTGAAAACACCAGTTATAGCTCAATAAACAAAGTTAAGTATACACAAAACATATTTTGAATCACTCAAGATAGAAAATTGAAGTAGCATCCTAATCTTTCTTTCTCTCTTATCACTAATATCTAGTCAGACACCACATCCCATACACTTTATCCCTTCCATATTTCCTACATATAGTCCTTGCTTTCTGTGCCCAGTGCTATTCTCTTAGTTTCCTGTGTGCGCTCCCTGAATTCATCTGAACTTTCCAAACCATCCTTCCTACTGTTATCACTGTTAGTTTCCTAAAGATAGTTAAAATCAAATACACACTTTGTATAAAAACACTATATGTATTGTGCATTACCTACCAAGGAAACATGAAAACGTTAATATGTACTCAGTACCTCTACTGGTATAAAGAAGGAAATACCCTCCCTATGCTAACCCAGCTTCAGTAGTTGGGTCTATAAAATGAACTGTCAGTAGGTAAATTAATAGGAAGGAAAGGATAGGACTTTTAAAATTTTTAATTTTATATGAATGGTGGCATCATAGGGGCAATGATGTGAAATCCCAAAACAGCAGTGAGATAACTGCTTATATCATCTTAATAGGAGAAGGGGAAAAGATTTAGCCCACTTAGGGAGAATAAAAGTTTATAGAAAAAATGAGTGGACCCTTTGGAAAAAGAAGATATGATAGTGTAAAACCAAATTTTTCTGGGTTTGTATCAACTTCTAGTCTCCTCACATTGATAAGTCAATTTTCCTGAGTTGATGAAATTCCTAGTGGGGAAATTTATAAAAATTGAGTTCCTTTTGGTGGATTTATCTTTAAGCAAATAAAAGGGAGTTCAGAGAATGTCTCTTCTTACATTTGCTATCTTTCCAAGTATCTTAAGTTCAATACAGCCCTTATGTCAAAGAGGCATATTTTAAAGTGCATATTCTTCCACCTTTCATAGGTTCATCCTCCTCTACATTTCCCTGTGTATACCAAGCTGCATTACCCCAGAACTGTCAAAGTTCCTTAATAACTTCAGATACATTTATACTTTTGCACATGCTATTCAAATTGCTTGGGTGTCTCCTCTTTGAATAGATAAATCCTGTCTATCCTTGAGATGAAACTGCAAAGAAATTTCTTCTGAAACCACATTCCTGGTAATCTTAAAATCACGTTATTTCTATGAGTTCTACATCTTTCTTAAATTCCTTTATGGAGCTCAGTTTATTTTGCCAGGCACTTTTCTTTTAACAGAAATGGTATAACATGCTGTTTTTTTGTAAGGATAACCAAGTTGAAATCCTGAACCCACCATTTACTGTCCATATGGAATTCACAACAGCAGCTGATCTCCCTGAGATGAACTGGAGTTACTAACAGCTTATATGTGTAATGTCATTGGGAGGGTTAAATAAAACAATGTTATAAAGCATTTAACTCACTGCCTCAGTATAAGAGATCAGTAAATATCAGTTACTCCTGTTGCTGCTCTGCTATTATTTGTTTCCTAGCACTAGTTTATAAATTCAGTGAGGGTTAGGAGACATGTCTTATCATTTTACTTTCTTTTTCTCCACTTAATCTCTTACAGTTTCTTATACATTGTCAACACATGATAAATGATGGTGAAAAAACTGAATGTGAGGTACCCTTAGAGGTAGGGCTTGATCTAATTAACATTTACTGTGCATACTATGAATATTAAATGACACTGACATTCCAAAATATACATATCTGAAATATCAGATAATTATATTTCTTCTGTCATTGTAAACAACTGTTTATATGCCAGTCTTAATAGTTATGTATCGGATAATACCTCCTAATGATTTATCAGATTACATAATTAAATATTCATATAATATATATACTTTTCTCATTAGTAATTATAAGAACTCTCAAGTAGATTTACTGTCATTTAGTCCATAGTCTGTATTCTGTTAGTTCTGGGTTTTCTGTTGTTGTTAGTGTATGTTAATTTCTTTTATGCTGTTCAGCAAAAGAAATGTATTTCTATAACTTCCCTGTTTAAAACTCTTAACTGGCTTACATTTCCACAGGAAAATTTCAAAAAGCTTGAGACCTGTAGTATCTGGCCCCTTTACATCTTCTGAACCATCTGCTTCTCTTTCCATATGCTATAGCATACAGGTGTTTTTCTCCTTTGTGTTCCTAAACTATTAAGTGTCCTGAGGAGCTTTCACTCACCCTACTCCAGTGCTCCTTGTTCTGGTTCTTCCCCTTCAGCTCTCAGTTTTAATATTTCATCCTTCTAGATATTTACCAGACTTTTGAACTATCTCTTCTCCTAGTCTAATTTAGTTCTCCCAAATAGATACTCTTTAACAGCTTCTGCTTTGTAGTCATATTTTTCCACCTGTAATTTTGAGGGATTTTTTCTAATTGTTTAGTGTATGATTTCCCAGTGAGTGCCCCACTATCATCTCCATGAAAGCAGTGATCAGTGACTTTGATAACTATTTACAACTATATCCTCAGCATATAGAGAATGCCTGGCACATAGCGTCACTTACTATATTTCCATAAATGAATGAAAAAAAAATTACTCTGTTGGATGTCTAAAAATGAGATGATTAAATAAGGGTAAAAACTGTCCTTAAAAGACACAAGGGAGTGAATAATGAAACAGAGTACAGAAGAGTGGGAGTTCTAGTGTCCACCTTGCCTTTACAATAAGATAGCATTTGTGGCTTTAACCAGAATATGATCCTGAACTATTTTAAAGTGTTAGTATGTTGAACCCAGATGCAAATTGATATATGCATTGCATGTAGTTTTGATTAATGTTTTGCATTTTTAAATATTTGTCAATGTGAAAATGCAATATTTTTCACACAATGTGTACTTTGTAAGGAAATTCCAGCTATGTTAATTATCCTTTAAAGTTATTTTTAAAATATAAACTTTGTTTGAATATTAATTTTTGACTGAAATAACATTTTCAAATTAAATGGAAAATTAATATTTTGGTCTTAGCTTTTAGAGGAATTTTTTTTGACATGTTATAGAATGAGGAAATGCTATCTATATTCCTCAATAGATTATATATTTCTGACTTCCTTTTATTTAAATGAATAATTATGCCATGCTCCTAACTAAAGCTTGTGTGAAGGTTAAGTGGATCTCAAGTTGATTTTCCTGTGTTCTCAACAATCCGGTGTCAATGATATTTCTAATTTAAGTTTTTTTATTGAAATCATAACTGATGTGCTGCCAACAAAGATGAGAAATTATAGACGTTGATTTGACCCAAGTAACTGTGAGATACATAATCATCTTCATTCCCAGTGCAACATTAATACTTATCTAGTTTTAATGAGATAAATTTTCTGTGTTAGCAATTACTCTTTACATCAAAATTAAGTAAAATGATAAACAGTTTTCTCTTCCTAATACTTTGTTCCCTATATCTTGGAGATAAATTATAGGGAAACTACCTCACACGTGGGGGTTTTCTGACCTTCAGAGGAAAATCTAAGTGACTCTGTCTTTTTCCATTTTCTTAAATTCCTTCAGTCTAAGATGTTCAATAAACCATGTTGCCATATTTTCGGCAGCATGTTCTGAATCATGACCTTTTTATCAATTAGAAGACAAAGACTAGAACACCTGCTTTCAACCAAATTATTGATAGATAGGTACCAAAACTTGTCAAATATAACATGTAATATAGATAAAAGTATAGAGAAAATTATTTATTTACTTGCTATTTGAGTACATCCCTGTAGATTGATTCTAGCTATTTCTGGCTGAATTTGAACTCATATTTTTAGCTTATTAGTAATAAATAATTTAATAATCAGTAAATTTATATGTAGTAACACAAAAGCTTAGATGATAAAACTTTTAGACAATTCTATATAATATGCAGATACACAAATAATTGTTAAGACTGTGTCCCTCGGTCAGATTTTCAAATAAGTCAATATATAGATGCTTTGTGTGACTTATATGTTTTACCAATTGTTTCCAGATTTATAATTGTGATGACATGGTTTAAAATTAGTAATACTTTCAAAAGGTTAACATTTTACCTGCTAGCATTTTAAATGCTCAGCACATTTTGGTTTATACACCCTGCATTGAACACATCTATTAGATGAAAGATGATATGATTTTATTTTAGTTATCTTGATAGCTTCAAAATTAGAAAAATCAGAAATATGTTTGTAGAATAAGTTATTTGAAAGTCAACTGGTGAGAAAAAAACTTGCTCTAGATTATATTTCCCTTTTTGTTTGAAAAGTTTGTGTGTATTAGAGATGTCTATCTTACTATCTCATGGTAATGTTTATTTTAGGATATAAATTACTAAGAATTACTCCCTTCTTAGAAATATGTCTTAAAAAGTTCATTGTTATCTCAGGATTATTCTCTAAATAGTTTAAAGACCCCATGGGGTCTATACAGTAACCTATTGTTAAGCAGGTAACAATAGGTTACTGTATATTTCCATCCCAGTATCCTTCTCAAAGTACCCTATTATTTATTTCTGTTATTAGTCTATCTACTATCACCATCTACTGTGGTACCAAAGCTCAGGAAATTTGAGCATTCAGGAGCGAATGATCTTTTGCCAACTGCTCATGTCATTCCCCTCAAATAGTTCCTCAGGAACCTTTGTTGAAGGAGATTCTAGAATTAGTTACACAGTGTGTCCATAACCAACCTTTCCATTTCACCTGAAACATGGCCATGGGCTTCTCCTTCAGGGCTTTCCAAATACTGTGAAATGTAGGCTGCCTACCCCATATAAATCAATCACGAGAGCCTGCAATACACATTTTCCAAAGTCTTTAATTATATTCAATCTTTAGAAATCCTATTGTGGAGCAAAAACAGCCATGTACAGATCTCTAGTTTCTCCTCTTTACAGCCACAACCTGGTTAGATATACTCACTTTGTATTACATATAGAACAGAATTCTTTATAGATAACTTGTATTTGTATGACACAAAAATGGCACTCAGTTTCAAATAAATTTTATAGTTATCTCTTTTCCAGGCATCCAGTACTTAATATTAAACTTAATTTCACTTAACATATATTCTTCATTTCTGTTTTCTAATATGGGAGATAAAATGTATCACAGGTTTGAATTTTATCTGCTAAATTATCTACAAGGGCAACATCTACATATGCAAACTGATATAGTCCATCATTCTGCTGAAGTATATATTCACTATATATGTATGTATGTATATATATATATATACATACATACATATATAGTGAATATAAGTTTATATAAGTTTAAGAGGAAATTGATACTTTATATATGTAAGGTTTATATATAAGTTTAAGAGGAAGTTGATACTTTAATAATAGATTTAAAATGATTGATGAAATGATTTAAAATTAATGAAAATATAGGGGGGAACTAAATTAGTTCTCAAATACATAGACACATTGCTATAAAAATTTCTTGATAAATAAGTTTTGACATAAATTTTTTCCCTCCTAATTTTAATAGACTACCCCTCCCCCTCCATCTGATAGGGGGCACCTACCCCCCCCACCATTGTCTTTTGCTTTAGAATTGTTAATTTTACTAAGAGCTGGGTAGGATTTTAATTAGCATACAGGCCTGACAGGGCTTCCTACCTCAGGAGTTCTCTTGGCGGGAAATAAGGATATGTAAAGAGGTTTGAAACAAAGAAAGGGATTGGAATTCTGATTTGGGATTCAGATCAGCCATTTGTGGGATGGTCAGGGATTTTGCAGGATGAATATGTGAGCCATGTGAACTTGGCCATGTGGCCAAGGCCTGGGTCCTGCAGCCTTTGGTGGGCCCAGGCTAGGAGCATGTGTGTTAAAGAAGTTAAGGAATTTGCAGGTTTGAACTCTGTGTTGGTTTGTTTTGCTGAGTTTGACTTGTGTCTGGAAGAGGCTGTGCAAAAGTTAGGCCTAAAAAAAAAGTGAACTTTGCTGGTTCCGATACTATGGAGTTTCTTCGACTACCTAGAGGAGGACGACAAAGAGAAGACAGCATGGAAGAGTTGGATCATGCCAAAGAAAGATGTCTTCGAAAATGTGGAGATGAACTCTGACTGATGTTGGTGAGATAATCAGGACTGAGAGACTGAGGAGTTTTAGGCAATCTGGGAAAGGACTTTGGACAATGTTGAGAAAGGTTTTGGACAATGTTAAAGTAATCGGAGTTTTACTTACATGTTTCTTTTGTAGTAATTAGGAAATTGCTCTGTTAGAAATAAATTAGTCTCCACTCTGAGAGTCTTGATTTGACTTGAGATTTTGGTTGAGAAGGCTGGGGTTGGTGGAAAGGACCCATGGAAATTTAGAAGAGGGTAAATTGAGGCAAACTAGTCTAAAGTTTAAACTGTGTTTCTAAGTTTTTCTTTTTAGGTCTGAAGGAGGGGAAGAGAGCTGAGAGAAGCTGGTAGGTAGTTTTTGCATATCAATAGTAGGTGAACAGTGAAAATGCTAATGAACTGTTTGAACCTGCTTCCTAAGAAGTAGGCATAGGTGTTCAAGTTCAAGGCAAAAAGCCTTATTTTTTCTTTTCACCCAATTTCACATCTACAACAGGACATATGTTTCAGAGGTATAGGATCACACCTCTCTGGATATCTGTTCCATACCACACCTACCACTAGGCATCAATAATCCTCTACGGTAGATCATTGTACCCTCGCTCCACTGTGTTGATGAGAAATTTACTTAAGATACTTAAGAGGGCTTTTAGTTTCCTAAGTATCCAGGTTAACCTTGTGATCCATCTTCCAGAGTGGTGATAGTATGAGACTTTTCTCCTTCAACACTATTTCTTGAGAAGTTATGTAGCATCATGGTTAAAAACCTGAGTTGTGGAACCATACTTTGTTCCCAGTACTTACCAGCTATGTGACCTAGGGCAAATTCTTACCTCAGAAAACTGTTGGATTAACTGAGTTAATCCAAAGAAATCATTCCACAGTATCTTACAGAGTAAACAAAATAGATTAGGTATAATTAGCATTATTGTTATCAATATTAGTTGATTTTTTTTGGTTTGATTTTATTATTGTTACTATTTTTACTATGTACCAGGCACTATTCTGAGTGTTGATAAGTCAGTGGTCAATCAAACTCACAAATTCTAGTCTTATTGGTTGCATTTTTATCTGATAATTACTTAGGTAAATAAACAAACGAGATATCACGTAATGAGATAAAATAGGTCAGACTAATAGTGATGAAAGCTGATATTTTACAGTGAATGGTTTGTGACAGTATGTATGAAGAGATAACATTTGAACTGAGATTGAATGACCTTGTAGGAAAGAAAATTTATAACCAAAACAACAACAACAAAAAATTACAAGTACAAAGGACCTGATTGGGTATGAGATTATTGTTGCATGTGTGAAAAATAAGGAGGAAATTAATGTAGCAAAGTTCTCAACAGGTAGAATGGGTGAGATATGGTTGTGGGGGTAGGTTGAATCTAGATCATACAGTCTCATAAACCCTAAAAAGGAATTTAGATTTTATTCTCAGTGTTATAGGAAACTTTTAGATGGCATACAGGAGGACATTTCTATTTGAGATCTTCAAATTGATACTGAAACATGGCGACCACAGAGGGACTTTTTAACTTGAAACACATACAGACCTGCTTCTCTCTCCAGAGCAGGCTCCAAGCAGTCCAATAGCAATTTACCTTTAACTTTAGTAGACACATCTAGTCCTGTTTCTCTCTCTAGGAAGCAGGCTACAGTTTATTTATATTTAACCTTTACCTTAACCTTGAGCACCTCTGCCTGCCTTTTTTTTTTTTTTTTTTTTTTGCAAGCAGGCTGCAAACTATTTATTAGCATTTTTACTGATCAACTTTACCATTGATATGCAAAAGCCAGCTAGCTGCTCTCTGCTTTCAGCTCCAAAATCTGCAGAAGGAAAACTTAAAAAGTACAGTTTAAACTCTTGTGGGTTCTTTCCACCATCCCCAGCCTTCTCAACCAAAATACCAAACCAATGCAAGACTATCAGTGCAGACTAATTTATTTCTAACAAAGTGATCTTCTAATTACTACAAAAGAAACATGTAAGACTCAGATCACTTTAACATTTTCCAAAACATTTCTCAGCATTGTCCAAAATCATTTCCCAGATTGCCCAAAAATCCTCAGTCTCTCAGTCCTGATCATCTCACCAATGTCAGCCAGTCAGAGTTCCTCTCCACGTGTTTAAAGACGTCTTTCTTTGGGGCACTCCTTTGGCATGCTCCAGCTCCTCCATGCCATCCTCTTCTTGTCATCCAGGTAGAAACTTCATGGTACCAGACCCACCAAAGTTCGCTTTCTTTTCAGACCTGACTTTTGCATGGCCTCTTCCAGACACAAGTTAAACTCAGCATAACAAACCCCAACACGGAGTTCAAATCTGCAAACTTCTTAACTGCTGTTAGCACACATGCTGCTAGCCCAGGTCAGCCAAGGGCTGCAGTTCCCTGGTGGCCACATGGCCAAGCTCACATGGTTCACATCTCCATCTTACAAAATGGCCGAAACCAAATCACTCTCCTCCATGAATCTCTCTATCTGACTTCCATATTGTATCTGATCCTCTCTCTTTGTTTGCACACCCTTTATATATCCTGATTTCCCACCTTCCAGGAAACCTGTCATTTCTCCCCCCTGCATCTCCCTGAAGGGAAATTACAACTAAGGTCATTCTCACATTTTACCATACCTGTCCTTGAAATCTGCAATCTTAAACAGGAGACAATGGGGGGAAAGGGGTAGCACACCCTATCAATACTACTTAAAAAAAAATTCAAGTAGACCTGGCATGCAGCTAATTGATTATAAAAGTACCTCAGGAGGAGAGATTAGGGCTAGATATATAATTCTTGAATCTCAATAGATGGTATTTAGGGTCATATGAATTTCTAAGGTCAATTAGAAAATATCAGGACAAAATCCTTAGGATATATTAATTTTATAGATGTCACCAGAGAAGGAGAGAAGAGGACCAAAAAAAAAAAATTAAACATGAAAGTGTATGTATTAAGGGTGCAAGAAGTAACTAGTTCTGACAGACTACTTAGACTTCAAAAGAATAGAGTGGTTAACTTCGCATTTGTCAATACAAAGGTCATTTTCCTTGTAAATATTACATACCTCTACTATATGTAAAGAACATTAAGCTACCTATCATGTAGGAGACTATCATGTCTATTGTATGGGACAAAAAATAATTATCATTCTAAGTTCTTAGCTATATTTCTACCCTCCCCCACTCAATATAAAACAGATTAACAGGAGAAACAGAGGTTTATTAACATACATACTTAATGTATAATTGGCAGATCTCCAGAGGAATATGGTTAACTCCTGGATGGGATATTTAAACCATCAGTTTAAATATCCTCTCTATCTAAACACAAGGACAATTGGGGGGGAGGGGTGGGAAGAGGAGAAGCTGTTACTAGGAAAAGGGAGATAAACAAGGATAAGGATTATTATGCAAATTTAATTGCCCAACTTCACTTACAATTGAACATTGCCTTTATAAATGTAAATTTCTCTTTCAGAAAGGTAACTTCAGACTCTCCTGTGTTCTTTCTCAATTAGTTCAAAACACTTTATGCCAAAGAGGCATATAAACTGGTATATTCTGCTACCTTTTATCTGTTCTCCAAAACTTTAAAATTTGAGTAATGGTATTTCTCTGCCTTTTTGGTAAGGTTGTTATGAAAATTATGAGACATAAAGGGACAAATGTTATAAATCCTATACTTCAGTATCTGGACTAGGCTTTAATGATTATTTTATTAATCATAATATTAGCATAGTACCAAGCAGTATCACTTACTGAAGTAGCTGCTCATAAAAGTAAAATAAAAACTTCTTAGATGAAACTGTAGGGGCAAATTGTATTGAAATTATAGTAACAAAGAACCCCAACTGCCTTGGGTTCTTTTTGAGCTGGTGGAGAAATAGAATGAAAATTAGACATGCTAGTAGAAGAAAACAAACACATAAATAAGGAGAAACTTCAGATTCTATAGTACTTGGGACAAAATTAGATATAAATCCCAAGCTCAGGAATGGGATAGGGTGAAGGCTTTGTATAACTCATGTGGGAAGATGCTCTGTAATTAGATGTCACCACTGCCATTTGGATAGTTTCTATAACAAAAGTTATTTGTGGTGAAAATCCTAATTCTCAGTAACTACTTTCTTGTTACTTAAGGGAGTGTAAAAGTTTCTCATGAACCTACAGGGCCTTAGTTGATCTCAGCTAGAAATAACTCACATGCCAAAGTAAAATATCTTGGGAAGACCAATGCTTCAAAATAAAGAGGCAATAAGAAATGTCTGGTCTTTTTTTTTTTTTTTTTAACATGCTGTCTCCAGCAGAATTTGGTGATGTGGTTAAATGGTAAAATATTTCAATGCTGACTCATGCCATCTATCCCTTTCACAAACAATTCTCTTTGAAAATAAATGGAGGGTTTGGAGATTGGGCTGCCTTCCATTTGTTATTTCTAAGACAGACCAGCCCCAGAAATTTTCAGATGTTCTCACTTTGGTACACAGACAGAATTTCTGAAATCAATTTTGGTTCTAAGAGAGCAAATTTATGAAATTGTGTATTACTACACGCGAATGTTTTAGCTAGTGAAAAATTGTGTTAGAATGAGTGGGAAAGGCTTTTTGGTTTTTTGTTTGTTTGTTTTCCTGTCTTTGGCTTTTGGTTTTACAGATATTGAGCATTCTGAAGTACACAAATAATTTAGTACTTTGCATTGCAAATATAGTACCAGTTAGTGACCTTTGCAAAGTGTTTTTCCTAGCAAGTTTCTGGCATGAGTCTTGTTTTATTTAGGGAAAAGTGACTAGAAAACAAAAATCTCACTCTGTCCAATGAAGAACATTGTCTTATTCCCTCAACTCTAAAACAGAATAATGCTTCCTTATAAATTATAGTTATGTTCTTAGAGGTAAGATTAGAATATGTGTGTAAAGTTAACTTGGAGAGGTGTTGGGTTTGGAGAGCTGGGTTTTTGGATTACCTCTGGAAAGTTTCACCAGAGTTCCTTCAGCTGTATGCAGTGAATTTCCCAGGCTAGTTTCACATGAGGCAGAGAATTTTATACACAAAAGGGTTGGTTTATTATAAAAAAGGGGAGAGAAAATAAAGGACACTTTCACAGAACCAATCAATCAGAAAAGGTGCCCACAAACGGGACAGGTTTGTTAAGAGAGGCCTGCATACCAGTAGCCCTGCAGCCTTGAGAGGGGAACTGCCTCTGCTGCTTTGCAAAGGGGAAAGTTGGTGATGGTGTGGCCCCTTGCAGAAATTAAAAATTAAAAATTCAAGACATAACTAACTGCCTGATTTAAAAAAAAAAATGATTGCCACAAAATATAACAGTGTTTGCCCCCAGCAGTGCTATTGTTCACCTTTAACAATTCCAAGACTTCTACTTTTCCACTTGAAAACATTTTATGTCTGTGATTATTTTTACTTGGTTTGACTCTAATTTTAAAAGGGGGGGGTGATTCCCTTTGTTTTTTGTGGTTAGCCCACTTACTTTTCTCTGAAGCATTCTTATCGATAAGCATTTAAAAATTATTATCCATAGAAGAGAGACCAAAAGGAAAAGCTTCAAAATTTCACAATGCTTCTCAGTTGCTGAATATATTTCTAAGTTGCTTAAAGAGAAAACTTCCTTTATATATACTGTCATCAGGAACAATGCATTAATATTTACTTCTTTAAGTATGAATGTATATGTAATGTGATGCCTTTAGTCATTTTTAAGTATTTGGTTCATTGTATGCTTTGGTAGTGGTAGTAGTTTTAAAGGGCAGGGTGAGGGTCACACCAGAACCCCTAAACCTGTCTGCTTTAAATAGGTTACTCTATCCACTGCATCAAAATAAAACATACTCTAGTGTGTAATACCTTTACTGGAAAGGAACTTTAGCAATTAGTGTACAGTAGAAAGAAGGAAGGAATAGATAAAATAGCTTTCACACGAAACACCCAGTTACCCATTCACTGGTGGGTAATGCCTATCCAAACAGGATTACCTCAAAGCAGTGCCACCTGAGGCCCCTAGTCTAAGTCTCCTTCTGGAGAAGATTCATAGGAAAGGGGCAGAAGGGGCTGATAAATCTGGAAGGAAAAGAACAAAATTAAAATCAAGATAAAGCCTGTCATTGTCTGCCCCATGGGTCTCTCACTCATGTCTCTGTTTCAAGTGTCTGCTTCCATGTCTCCCAAGTCCCTTGTGCTAACCAAGGTCAGGAAGCAAGCACAGCCTCTTCACATGTGCCTCTTCTGCTTCATGTGCCTCTTCCAGGTGTACTTCATTCTTCTACCTTCCTTCTCCTTTCCTCTCCAGCTTCTCCTTCTCCCTGCTCGATTCCACCCTTCCTTAGATGGGACAAAGAACCTGGAACCTCCCCTTTTCCTGGGGACCACCGTGGTAGTTACAAGTTTCTCATTACATTTTTATAAACAGTGATGTAATAATTTATGGTTGTTATAGCTTCAACTTAGTTTTCTACAGCATACTACTCAAAGTAGGACCCTGGAATCAGCAATATCATCATCACCTAGGATTTTGTTAAAAATGATAATCCTTAGGCTCCTTGTCTCAGGATCAGCAAATGGCCATATCTTAACAAGCTGTTTGTTCTAGAAATACAACAGGATCTTCCTCTTCTTTCTTCCTCCTCCTCCATTTTTCTCTATTGCTTTCCCTCTCCTTTCTTCTTCCCCATCCAGCTCTGTCTTCTTTCCCCTCATTTGGAGATATAGATATGTATATGTGGATATATATGTACATATGTGTTCATATCATATGTATGTGTACATAGCCTATATGTAGAGTTCATTATAATTTCTATACAGAATGTATATATTAAAAGAGAAAAATATTTTTCCTATTTTTTTTGTTGTTGTTGTTTTGAGCCTACCTCATTAAAATGATATTAGGCAATTTTCTGGTATTTATACCAATGTGATCTGTTAGGAAATATGTTCTAGATTCATGGTTGTACATTAAATAGTAATGCCTACTCTATTGATTTTCAAAACTCATTGGCCAACCCAATGTGTCTAAAAGTTGTTATGGCATGAGTTGCGTCTCTTCAGAATTCCTGTGTGAAAACCCTAACCCCCAGAAACTCAGACTGTGACTATATCTGGAGATAGGGCCTTAAATAAGTAATTGATTTTTTTAAAAGTTCACTTAAGTTAAAAATGAGGCAATAGTGCCTTTAAACAGGTAACTGTTAAAAATGAGGTTCTTTGGGTGGGTCCAATTCAATATGACTAATATGCTTATAAGGAGAGATGACTAGGACAGAAACAGAGGGACCACGTGCGAGCAAAGGGGGATTAGGGTACCAATTCAAGTCAAGGACGAAGGCCACAGAAGAACCCAAACTTGCCCACACCTTCATCTTGGACTTCTAGTCTCTGAAATTGTAATGAAAAACAGATCTACAAACTACTACACATTTACAGAAATGACCGTATAATTTAATCAAAGATCTAATGATTGCTTTTGAATTACTGTTGGTTCATGTTCCTTAATTCAGAGCTACAGCTTTACAAAGAGTGCCAGAGAACAATATGAAAAACTTCTCACCATGCACAACAATATGGTAAAACTCTATGAAAATCTCGGAGAGTATTTTATTTTTGATTCTAAGAATGTCAGCATAGAAGAATTTTTTGGTGATTTGAGCAACTTCCGCACGTTGTTTCTGGTGAGTACTATTTCTTAAAACATTCCAAGACCTTTTCCTTTAGTTTCTAAATAATTGTTTCAATTGTCACTTTATGTACCTATTGACCATGTTGATTTTATACTATAGCTCTTTAACAGAAATTGACATAGAATTTCTTTGCTGACTTACTGTGAGGACTTAGATGAATTTTCTTTAACTTTAGATGCACATAGGAATTTCTCTTCTGTAATTGTATAGAAAATGAATGTACTGGTATTTAAATGGTCCTGATTTTGGATATAGCATAATATTGTAGTATGTTTCACATAATATATTAAAGAGTTGTGATTCTTTAATACATTTCTTTCATAGTTTAGAAGAGGACCTAGTTCAGAATTGGGCAATGTATATAATCTTGAATACCTAAAGATTCCTTCAAAATGTGGACACACTTGTTTTAAACTGTAAAGACAATTTCAGTGTTACGGACTATATATTTAGTCATGTTAGCCAATGTTTAGAAGACTTGATAAGAGCTAGTATCACTTTCCGATCATAACGTGTTTTTAAAAATGTAAGGATATCACAGTTAAGAAAATCTGATTCTGTTTACTGCTGTTGTCTCTAACAAGCTATATTGACTTAAGTGAGTCCCTAATCCTTATTAGCAATCCATTTATTTGCTTAGTAAAACAAGTAATTTAACCACTGATCTCTAAGAATTTATTCCTCTTTAATAGGCTGTGATTTTTTTTAAATTTCAGAGATAAACACATGTATATTACATACATGAATAGGGTATATTTTTAGCCTACTTACTTTACTACATGTGTAGCATGAGTACAGGGAAATAATTTGTCTCAAATAATTCCCTGTGTAAGATTGACATTATAAGTGCAGTTTTGTATGTATTTAAATTAATCCCTTGAGAATCTGTCACATTGTGTCTTGGAGCTTTAACTCAGGTAAGAAGTTTAAACTGTCTTGGCCAGTCATTGCCTTCTGTCTTAAGGAACATAACAGTTACCTCTTCGGTCTACAATTCATCATCAAATTGCTGGTATGAGAACGATGTGCAACTTATTAGCTGTTTTGAATTAGTGATGTAACCTCTCTGGGCATTATTGTCCTGATCTATAAAATGTGAGTAATTCCTACTACATTCTCCTCATCACTGTGTGAAAAGGATTCATAATCTATGGTATGCAGATGGAGAATGCTGTTTGTAACTGTATTCATTTGATAATCATTTATAGAGAATCAGCTTGATTTGATTATGTTCCATAATAAAGAAAAAAGGAATAATAGTCCCTCTTTGTAGAGAGAGACAAGCAAATAAAGGTGGTGTAATTTGATAGTTATCCACAGGAATATGTCATGGTACTATAATAAGGAAGAACTGCCTGACCTTGCCTGAGCTGGCCAGAGAAGCCTTCATATAGAAAGTGACATCTGGGCAAAGTCTTGAAAAATCCATAGGAGTTTGACAAGCAGGCTTTGACAAGCTGGTTTAAGAGTTTTGCACCTGATCTATAAGCCAAACACTCCTAAATCAACATCACCAACTTCAGTCAATCATTTGTGCTCATCTTGTTTCTGTTTCATAGTAAGCTTAAAGTGATTTCACTCTCCCAGGGGAGGGAAGAACCCTGAAAGAGAGAGGAAAATTGTAATCGCCAGCGTTTCCCATTTTCTTGGTGCTTTGTGCATTTGGCCTCAGGGTTCTAGTGCTAAAAGCATATTGGACTATAGATGGAAGCAATAAAATACCAGTAGTGCTGAGAAGAAAATAAGAGTTCTGATTCATGTGCTACCCAAAATTACTTCCAAATGAGCTTAGAGTTTCATCTTGGGAGATCTATTTGGCATGGGTAGCATAAACAAAATGCACATACCAAAACATGTTTCTCAGAGAGATATCCCCTAATGTATGGGGAAAATGGAAATAAACAGAGGGGTTGACATTATTGATTAAGACTTTTTTAAAAATAATCACATTCAGATTAATGAAAACAAAATTGGGCAATATCTATGAGGTAGATGCTGCTTATTCGTTATTTATATTATATGGTGTCCAACTAATATGAATATTAAAGATACTCAACATGACTGTCCTATATATTGTCATGAAGATATATGCAATTGGAAACATTTTGGAATTTAAAACTAAAATCCTCTTTCTACTTAGCATCTCCAAGACTTCATCAGTTAAAAAAAAACTGCTTATAAACATGCAAGATTAGTTAATAATACCTGAACTGTACTTGAGTATTTAGTGGAAGAAAACTTAATTCCATATTTGTATAATGTGTAAACATCTTTTTTGCTTTTCCCCTTTTATGCTTCAGTCATTCTTCTTGTTCATATAGTTGATTTCACAATCTTTTTTTGTTTTGAAATATTTTGAGTAGAATTTTCAAATCAGTGAACCGTATATGTTTCACCACCACACAATATCTTGCTTAGGCATGAAAACTAATTTCAACTGTTGGGAAAGTGTTAGAGGCAAGTATTATACTTCACTAACTTTCATAGCTCCAAATAAATTATTAAAAATACTTCTTTTGTCTTTTAAATATGTCAGCTTCCCTGCTATTTCTGAATGTTCTTGCTTTGTTTTTTTTTGTTTTTTTTTTGTTTGTTTGTTTTTTTTAAGGAGTAATATGCTACCCAGGCACTCAGTAAATTCTTTTTGTGCCTATGTCCTAAAAATCTGTATAGCAGATACTATGACTCTAGGAACAAATCTTTGTAGAATTATAAGAGTTACTGATACAGCCTAAAAAAATAATGTTATTACTATTAATCATGCTAACAGATTTCCCTCAACAAAATATTTACTACTGTTCATCTGAGAAATTTTCACATTGCTTTTTCAATCGGGACTTAAGCAATTTTTAAGTAGTTCAACAATGAGCATTAAAATGGCTGTGTTAGGGAGACTAAGTGATACCTATCTATCATGGAGTTTTATTCTACTGCCCAGTCTTGTTGGTTCAACTTCCTACTTATCTTTTCAATCTATCTATTTCTCTCCAAGTCTACTCATGCTATTTTAGTTCTGGGCCTCCACCATCTCAGATGGACTGTCATGACGATATTCTGACTTGTATCCATTTCTATTCCTCTTACCAGTTCTGAATTCTAAGCCATTTACCACACTGTAGTCAGAGTGAACTTAAAAATAAACAAACCCAAAAAAGATAATTTCCTAGCTTAAGATTCATTAATGTCTTTCCTTGGCTTCAGGATATAATTTCAACTGTTTAAACTAAAGTGGTTTACAGAATCAAAATGGATACTTAAGGATTATATATGGTCTCCAAAATGATCCATAGTCACTTAGTGTGAATTATTTTCCCAGACTGGGATAAGTCAAGTATGGAGAAAGGAAGCACTTAACCAAGACAAGTTCCTAAGAGAACCTGGGCCTCTTAAAACAAAGAGTAACCTTGGGAATATGGTGTCAACTGAGGCAAATGAGTCCTGATGCCTTCATTGCTCCCAGAGTTAGTATTACATGGGAAGTTATAAAAACAGGGTCACGGACCAGGCACAGTGGCACATGCCTTTAATTTCAGCGTACAGAAGCACGGCCTAGACCAAGTATCGCTTGAGTCCACAGGTTCAAGATCCACTCAGGGCAAATAGTGAGACCTAGTTTCAAAAAATAGCTGGGCATGGTGTAGCATGCCTGTAATCCTAGCTACCTGGGAGGCTGAGGCTGGGGATTGCTTGAGTTCGTGGTACCTCAGGGCAACAAAGTAAGACCAAGTCTCAATAAATAAATAAACAAATAAACAGGATCACACTTACCTTAAATCTGTTAGGAATATTCTTCCTTTCATCTTAAGTAATCGTTCTTTTCAAATGTAAACATATCTGAAAGCAAATTGGGTAGTCATGTTGGCTTACAAGAGATTCCTTTGACAAGCTCTCATTTCTCTATAGCCATCTTTGCATTACCCCAATCACCTCTAAATCTGAACTGCAATTAGAAAGTAATAGTGAGCATCTGCGTTTAGACTCAAAAGACTAAGCTAGTAATATACAAAACATTTATTAAAGGCAGTTTGTCCTGAGAAATGGCCATGAAAATTTGCATAGAAAGATGTATGTAATTCCTGACCCAAAAAAGACTAAATTACTTTGACATTTTTAAGCCTTTGATTCACAAAGCACTTGACCTTTAAAGGAAACTTGAGTGCAATAGTAAAAAAATGGTAGACTTAGATAAGAAACCAAATACATTATTTAACAAAGAGTCTTAATCAGTAATATAAACTCTGCTGTGTAGAATCCCATCATCTGAAATCTCTATTACATGCTTTATAGTTGAAGCAGTTATGCTTTGCCAATAAAATGGTAACAAATTTCATGAAAATGACCTTAAGAACTGGAAAGATCCCTGGTATGCCTCTTGAATAGCATAATTTTATTTAAAGCTAAATGTCTCCAGGTGGTATCTGTGAAATCAAATGGAGATCACCTTAGTAACAGTGATTCAAATACCCCATTATCTCTTCTTTATCCCCACTAGCAGTAACTCAACTTTTCTGGAAAATCTCCACTTTTACAAATACATCTGGAGTCATCTCATTTGGGGCCAAAACATGTCATCTGAACTCACCACAGGATATTTTCCCACAAATATTTGAGTGCTTCCTCTTCTAGGGTGTTGAGGACTTGGCATTAAACAAAACAGAGAAAGTCTTGTCCTTCTTATCCTCTTGCTGCTACTCAATGCTTTTTTCTGGCATATTTGTTTGGGGTTGCCTTAATGAAAATGTCACATCATGCCTGGATGATTTGGTCTACCTGCAAAGTGTGGAGAGACCACACTTCTGAAACACAAACACCTTTTAAACCAATGTTACCACAATAAAAGAACACACACACACACACACACACACACACACACACACACGAAGAAAAAGAAAATGCTTATATCTGATCCACTATTGCAATCTCCTACTGCTCCAATTTTATCCCTGATGGTAACAGTGCTGTAGCGATATTATGCTCACATAAAGTAACCATGTTTCATAGGATCATCCATAAAAGCAACTCCTTTAACTTCTCTTCTGATCCCTTTCTCCTTGGAGGCTTAATTTCTTTTTCAAATCCTAGTGATGAGAAGGGAATCCTAAAACCATATATACCCTTTATTCTTCCCTTTCCTCCCTTTTTTTCAGGCACCTAGGCCTGTATCTTCCAATTCAGAAGCCAGAAAAAAAGTACCAGCCATAGAATAAATCCTTTCATGCAAATAGAGCCCTAAGGGCCCATCAACTCCCTTCATTTAATCACTCACACCCAGATAACTCCCTTTGAGCTCAGCTGGGACCACCCTGGCTACATAGCCTAAGGTTTATTTTGATCTAGCATAACTCTTTGAAAATAGGCAACCCATGTAAAATATATGGCAACTCTATTAAGCAGAATATTTGAGCAGAATACCTCATTCCCCAGCTGTGCCAGAAAACAGACTTTATGTATTATACAGCCTTCATTGAATTCTTTAGCAAATGATACCACCTATCAATTTTGACTATTTACTTTAGGCCAGAAGTAGGTGTCTTGTTTTTCTGACATTATTGTTCCATGTATAAAAAAATAAATAATTATCTATAAAGATATAAAAGAATGTGCAATTATGATGCACATGATTTAAAGAAATCTAAATTCCATTAAATGTGGGCCTTGATAATATGCCTTTGAGTAGTTTTTAAATATGTATACCCATTTTAAATTAATATTATAAAATTTTAAGATGTCAGATGTTTTAATATTTCTAAATGTTGTCAGAATTGTCTATAACAACCTGAATATTGCCCTTTAAAAGTCTAAGACATTGTAAGAGTTAACACTGAAAATATTAGTAAAGGCAATTCAATGTCTATTTTTGTTATTAAAGTGTGGTAAGAACTGTATTTATTACTTGGCAGATTTAGGGAATATACAAATATCACCAAACTTGCATGTTCTAAGTGGGTTCTGCCAACCATTGGATAAAGACAGTGTTTGTGTACTTAGTACGTACATCATTTAATAGGAAAGAACTTTTTTTATATATGTTAATTTGATGTTTAATATTTTGAGTATTCAACGTACTGTTTTTTAACAATGGCTGCACCATTTCCATTTCACCAACAATGCAGAAAACTTCCAGTTTTTTTTTTATATCTTCTCCAGCACTTTAATAGGAAAGTGCTTTAATAGAATACTGTGCATTAAGAGAAAAGATTTAGTTTCCCAATAAAACATCCAAAGTTACCCATCTCATAGTAGGAAAATATCCAACTGAACAGGGTTGTTCCAAAGCAGAACCACTGAGGCCTAAAAGCTTGCCACAAGTCTAAGACATATGTTGGCAATGAATCATAGGAAAAATGACACCAAGAAGTAAGGGGCACCACAGCTGACCCAGGACAGTGCCTGATAGTTTACCAGTCACTGAGTTCTGCACAATTCCACAGGTTACTTAGGCATAAGAAACAGCAATGGTGGAATTTATTTAACAAACAAGGAAAAATAAAGATTCACTGGGACCACAAGTATTCATTTATCTTACCCCAGTTATCCAATATTTTAAAGTCCTAAACAAACGCATCCATATTTTAAAGTCCTAAACAAACGCATCCAAGATGGTGTCTTCCCACCACTCAAGACCTGGAACAAGTGCTCCGATCTAAAGTCCACATTACCAAAATGTTGTCTTCCCACCATTGAATACCTGAAACACGTATCCTGAGTAAAAGGGCCAAGATGGAGTCATCTGGCCACTAAATACTTGGAACATATATTCAGAACAAAAGCCAAAATGAAGTCTTAAACAGCTTTCACCCCTCCCCATCTCTGGGAGGTCTGTCATTTCAGTTTCCAGCTGTGTTCATCCCATCTTTGGGATGCAAGCAACAACAGTCTGAGAGATTGGCATAGTCAAGTTTGGAAAATTCCTTCCTTCTTGTCCCCAGAATGGCTGTCTTACTTGGGCTGCTTTTGCAGCTCCTTATATCCCTATAGGAGTCATCACCCCCAAGGATTCTTTTTGCCCCCAGGGCATATCTCATCTGCCTTCATTCTCACTTGTTTTGTGTATTTGCTAATTGAGCTTTTAAGAAAAAAGGTGTCCTCTGCTAGGTAGTAAGAAACAAGGGCCTTGTCTTTTACTGTAATCATGCCCACAGAGCAACTTTTTCCTACTAATACCCTTGACCTCCACTTCCACTTTGGTTGGTTTACCATAGATCAAATTGTCTCATATAAGAAACCTTCCCTAAATCTCTGATTTGGCTTGGGAAATCCTTCTGTGTGCTTTAATACCTCCATTCTTGCATGTTTTACCCTGTGATACATTTATCTCCATATTCTCAGTTATCAGCATTATAACTAGCCAATTATGATGGAGCACAATGCTAATCACTAAGAATATATATGAATGATTTTATGAATTAGTAACAGTGAATCAAGTAACCAGAGATGAGAAAAAATAAAAATGTTTACCCCCTCAGAGCTCACATTCTACTGGGAAAAGCAATTTAAAGAAGAAAAAAAAAAAAAAAGAATACTAATAATGAAATGGGATAAAGCATTTCAAAGTTTGTTAGCACAAAGTAGACATTTGTTTAAATTCACAATTTCTCCCATCAGGTGTAGTCACCATAGCTCTCCCACTGCCAAAGTACCCATAATCCTCCACCACAAAGAGACTTTTATTATAAGATTTAAGAAAGTAGAAACCTTTTTTTGTTTCTAAAAGGAAAGAGCATATGAACTGAGTTGGGGGTCATTATTTTGCTACATTACAGCCTTTTCCATTTAAATCCTTTCCTTTTGTTTTTCCTCACCTAATTTATTGTTGTATGTTGGTGGTAAATATACAGTTTCCTGTTTTTCATGTGATCTTCAAAGTGGATAAACAATTATTTTCATTTTGAGAAAACAGCTATCAGATATTTATTATGAGCTAAATGTTGTCCATCATATGTTTGAATTAGTAGTAACTACACTTTAATTACTTCCTATGACTGATATTTGTCCTGAGCAATAAGATCATTGTTGCAGATTATCTAGGGCAAATTTAATTGCTTAAAGACTGACTTGTCTGTTACTTTAGGGTAGTGGATCTCACCTAGAGATCACTTTGTACTCCATGGCATGTTTCTCTATATCTAGCGATATTTTTGATTGTCACAACCAAGGAGGAGGAGTTACTGATATGTAGTGGGTCATGTTGGGATGCTGCTGAACATCTCCCAAGGTACAGAGTGCACTTCCACAACAAAGTATATATCCCAAACTTCTATAGTGCTGAAATACAGAAATCTTACCAAAGAGTTTTTTGATTTCCACTTGAAAATCAATTTAAGATAACCAAACTAATACTAGATAAGTTAGTAATGTATCTACTTGTTATACCAATTTAATGTTTTAATGATAATTTCAATTAATGATCATTGTAGTTTATTAAATATTATTTTCTCTATGATTGAAGAATGACCTGGTTCATGTGGCTTGTAAAAGTTTTCAATCATGCATATAAATTGTAGAAAAATTAACAGACAAAAAAGAAAAATGAACTTACTACCCAGAGATAATTTGCATTTTCTTATAAAATACTAGTTAACTTATAACTATATGAATATGGCCCTCATCATTCAGTCTATAGTACCATTAGCTAGTTAATGATATAGTTAAGCTATTTGTGCTTAACTATATCAATGTTCATAATTTAATTACCAAGAGTTCTAATAATAGCTTGTATTATGATTTAAAATCAGAGCAATATATGTGCGTACATATATATCTTTTCTTTTGTTTCCTCTAATTCTTTCCTTGAACCAAATTTCAAATCATGAAATACAGTCAGACTTTTTTCCTTAGATCTGAAACGTGTTATAATTGTTGTGATGAGACAGTGCCTATTTTTCTTATATATGTTTTCATTTTAGTTTTGGCAAAAATTTGTTCTCAAAATATTCAGAACTTTGGGGAGGAGAAAAATATCAAGAATTTTCTGATATTATAAAAAAATGCTCCACATCACTAATAATCAGGGAAATGCAAATTAAAACCACACTGAGATACCATCTTACACCAGTAAGAATGGTCCATATAAATAAAACAGACAACAAAAAATGTTGGCGCGGATGTGGAGAAAAAGGAATTCTCTTACACAGCTGGTGGGAGTGTAAACTGGTCCAGCCACTATGGAAGACTGTGTGGAGGACCCTCAAACAATTGAAAGTGGACTTACCATTTGGACAGCAATCTCACTACTAGGAATCTACACAGAGGACATGAAAACATTAATTCAAAAGGACACCTGTACGCGCATGTTCATTGCAGCTCTGTTTACAATTGCCAAGATTTGGAAACAAACTAAATGCCCCAAAACAGATGATTGGCTAAAAAAATGTGGTACATATACACGATGGAATATGCATCAATCAAGGAGAACAAACACATGTCATTCACAGCAACCTAGAAGGAACTAGAAAGACTCATATTAGCAGAAATAAGTCAAAAAGAAAAAGAGAAGTACAGGATGGTCTCACTTATATGATGGATATAGGGAAAAACAAACAAATGAATAAGAAAGAATGAAAACAACCAATGGGACAGAACCATGGAGCGAGAGAGGAGGAGGGAGAAGAAGGCGGGGGAGGTGAAGAGCACAAAAATCAGGATGGTTAACAAATGTTAGTGAAATGGGAAAGCTAATGGAGTAATGTAATATAAATATAAATATACATATATATGCAATTTTTTTAAAAATTTAAACTAAATTAAAAAAAGAGGAAAAAAATAAGGACAGGGTTATTAGGGAATAGAGAAAGAAAAAGAGAGCCATCTGCATAGTGCCAGGCAGGCAGGAGAGCAGCTTCTCCCCAGCGTAGAAATTGCACTGATACCTTTTTTTCTTAATTTATTTATTTTTTTATATATGTGTTTCACATCTTCGTATTCTCTGGGGACCACTCACTACCTTCCCTCCCAGACCACTCCCTCCCATCTCCACCCCTCCTAACCCACCACATACTCATCCCTTTTATGAAATTTACATGTACATGTCTATGGCCTAAATTGTCAACCATTATATAATAATAATAATAACAATAATAATAATAATAATAAAACATTTAAAAATTTAAAAAAAATTCTGATATTTTTGATAGTGCTTGTGGGCAGATCAGCAATTGTGCCTTATTTCTGAAAGGAAACTGACCAGTCATCTATTCAAATCCTGACATTTTAAAAATGCAAGATTTAAAAGGACCATTATTCTTTAAAATCTTAAAATGTTTATATTTAAATTAATATGTTACTTGATATGGTGAATTAGCTGAAATCATAAATATTTATCTTTAACTTTCAGTAATAGTTAACTAAAGAGTCAAATTTTACTGGAGAGGGTATATAGCTTGGAACAATGTAGATATGATTTGGTTTTGATCCATATTTTTAGTCTAGTACTAGAAAAACAAAACCAAGCAAAAAAACCTAGAGTTTCTTATATGTTAGAGATATATCAATGAAATAATAATTAATAATAGAAAAACTGGTGCTTAACTGAATTGTGGTTGAGTTAATAAATATAACTGCAAATGATCAATATAATGTTTAGATATGAACTGAGGTCCCCAACGAATTTTGCAATTTATTTTTACTGTTATAGATCATTCTCCTCCATCAGATGACATCTTAGCAAAGTATTGGCACAAATATTTTCTCTTTAAACTTCCTAAGATTTGGCAACTTATTTATACATAGTAAGTCTGTTTCCTTGTGTTAGAAAAAGAAATGCATTAAATTAAGAAGTGTAGCTTCTTAAATGAGAAAAAAAACTTCCTAAGATTTATTAATAAAAGATTCAGTTTAACAATACATTATAGTTATGTATAATATAGTACTTATCTATGATACTATACTGCAAATCTAAAACATAAAATATTTGATAGCAATATACTTTTACTGCATAGGCCAAATTATTTTATAATAGTACCTATCTATAGTACTATAATACAAATCTAAAGCATAGAAGATCTTTATAATGATATACTTTTATTTAATGTGAAAACCAAATTAATTTATAACTAATACTGTAACTCTTGTGTATATAGATATTATTGCTCGTGTTAGCACCTGAAAATAATTGCTTTAACTTTTATTTTAAACAGACTAGTATGCTTTGATATTTGCCACTTTTCATAGTCTATTTGGATGCTTCTGGCTGCCAAGTAACAGAAGTCATAAATAAAACTGGCTTAAGAATAACTTGCATATCACAAGAAATGTAATTCAGTAGCAAGGACCTGGGGTTGTCCAAATACTTCTCTTCTGCCATCATTGGCATATTGATTGGCTCAAAGTCACAAAGTGGCTGTAGTTATTCTAGGCATCACTTATAAATAGTGTTTTCCAACAAAAGAGGTGTTGTCCTCAAAAACTTTTTTTTTATAAGGAAAAAAGCAAACAGAGGCCCCTAGGCAGAGATTTCCTTTAAATTCTGCTGTGAGGATTGGGTCACAGTACTCTCCATAAATTAATCTTTATCAATAGGAATCTTAGACTAATCATGATTTACCTTGGTACTGGGACAGATTCCCTTCTCAGAGCATATGACTGTGCAAAGAGTAGGGAGTCAAACCAATATAGAGTTTGGTAAGCATCATGAAGATTAATGTTGGTGTCTGGACCAAGTAGCTGTCACTGTTAAATAGACAACATAAAAGTAAACTGCTGTTCATCATTGTTTGAATTGTCAAAAGGTCCAAGTTAGCAAAATAATAATGAATGAAATGTGTTTCTGAAAAAGCTCACTTGTGTTAGTTGTAGTAGGTGAAAAAAAAAAAATCTTAGGGAATAGAAAAGAAAATAGAAAACATTATTTCATTTTCAAGTTATAGTCTGTTTTCTGTCTTTAGTTAGAATACACTTTTACAAGACAGTTCTGCTTTCTCACCTTACATGCTTCCTTGCTTACATTTCTGACTTGCATACATCCAACAAATATTTATTGAGTTCCTACTAAATTAAAAATACAATTCTAGTTCTTAGCACTATTTAGTTTACTACCATTGTTGTTATCATGGTGCTTACTTTGTATTACAGAAAGTGAAATGATAAACTATAAACATAATTATTATGAAAATTATATAATGTGTTATAAGTGCTATGGAAAAAATGTCAGTCAAATGGAATGGGCATGGTGATGACTAAAAGATTTCAGGATGTTATAAAGTTCCATGTGCAATCAGTATTTTAAATTAAGATTTAGATTTTGACAGTGTAATTTTTTCTTAAATATAGAAATCACTGAGTTTTTCTGGTTATAAGACTTCACTAGTTACAACAAGATGATTTTCATACAAATGCCAATTATTTCATTGGTTGTGTATCCTCGAATGACATAGGGAAAATAAAAATGAATTCTGCCCAACTTAAGAGAAAGATTCTTATCAAAGGTTCTTTTCAAATATTTTATCATTTCAGTTAAACAATTGTAGACATATCGTCAGGAAATATAGAGTATATAAAAAAAAAACTCTTACCTAAAAGGGTGACATATTACAGACACAGGTCATTTAGGCACAGGTCAAATTCAAAAGGTAAAAGAGGAAACTCAAGATCTTTTTTTTTCTTAATATCATTTCTAAGGGTAGATCTTGTCTTTGTTTATTAAATTAACACCTTAACTTTTTCAAGAGAAATTAAAATAAAGCAAAATGAGTACTTAAGACAAATACTAAATCAACCATAGTAACTACTTCTTCCCAAGATACCTTAGATAAACTTATTTAGTATGATAGACATTAATGTCTGAAGCAGAGTTCTAGATAGAAGTTCGAGAAAGTAATGCAGTAGCCATGTGTCACTCATTCTGTACTACATAGGGTACTCTTTAAATTCAGGACAGTGCCTTAATCCAGTATATCAATGCTACTGTCAAGGGCTCCTTCTTGCATTGGGACTAGCGGGCAAAAGAAATATTTGGGAGAGAAAAAGTTAATTTTTCTTATACCTCTGAAAGAACATCATGTAAGTGGGTCTAAGTTTGTTTGTTTGTTTGTTTGTTTTTTTCTTTTTTCCCCTTGTGGTCTTCATGATTTTTTTTTTCAGATTTACATCTTCTGGGACTGAATTCCCCATTGATATAGCTCAGGGATGGACAATCTGTGACCCAGGGGCCAAGTCTAGCCTGCCCTATGCTTTTGTAAATAAAGTTGTGTTGGCGCACAGCTCATTTTTTTTATGCACCGTTTGTGGCTGTTTGCACACTGCAATGGCAGCACTGAATAGCTCATACAGAGTCAATTAGGACTCAGAGTCAGTCTGACTGAAACATTTTTTTAAGGGATTAAAAATTGTATATTTTCTATCAAGCCTGATGAGTGAAAGGGCCCATGGAGGATACATCTCACCTCTATTTTTTTTAATAATTTATTTATATATAAATTTCACATCATTGTAATCCCAGAGATTTACTCACCCCCCCCCCCGCCTCCCCTCTAATCCCCTCCTTTCCCTCCTGCCCAAAGTTGTGTGCTTCCTGACTGAAAATATATACCCTGTGACTCTTTACAGAGGAAACTTGCCAACCTTGATCATGGAACAAGATCATGGAACAAGAGTATTGAGGGGAGATTTTGATAGGGAAGTCATAGAAAACATAGTCTCTTGTGTTTTAACTTTCAAATATACTACCTCTTTAAGAAAACATAACTTTTGCAAAAATGGGAAATAGGAGTTTCATTGGAAAAGATGTGGTTTCAACCTAACTGTTGATTTCTCCTTTTTTTCCCCAGGGAATATTCTTTTTTTTTTTTTTTTTAGATTGTTCCTGAGGCAGAAATACTATACTCATATTGCATGCCAGGCAGGATGACTGCAGGCTTAGTGTGTTAGTCATACTCATCTGGTAGCCTTGATTTCACTTATATATCCCTGAAGACAATTGACAGTGCCTATACTAGTTTAGGTACACAATATTGCTTATATGCTTGACTTCCTAGTCCCTCACTCTGCATTATAGTTAATGTACATAGCGCCTGATCAATAAAACAATCCTCTGTAATGATATGGGGAGGAATTTTGGGGTTTGATTTTCAGAAATATCACTTCAGTGCACTTCAATGGATTTCCATCCTTTAATGTAAAATAAGAATATTGCCAAGGGTTGAACCTTGGTCCCACATGATTTTCTCATGGCAGTTAATATCTTCTATCATGGCTTTTATTCTTTACTAAGTTTTCATCTTATGGTAAAGCTCTAGACTCGTTTATTGTCTTATTGGTAGCCACTAACTAGACTTTCTACAATTATCTTAAAGCTCTGCATATTCAAAGTGGAGCACATTATATCTTTCCCCCACTTTTCCACCATAGTCCTTCTTTCAGTTAATGGCACAGCTTGCTATTTTCTTCTTCCTCACCATTCACATCTGTTCAGTCTCCATTTCATGTTGATTCTACTTGAATCATCTTCACTTTACCTGCTCCAGTTTTGTTGTTGGTTGTGTGTCCTGTGGACTGCTGTGGTGATATTTGCAGTTGTCTTGACTTAAGTCTTGTCTTTACACTCTTCAAACTGTCTTTTCACAATTGCCAGATATTTCTAATATAGATCTCTTTGTATATCCACCTTCTCAGAAGCCATTGTCTTCCATGGATGATAAGTAAAGTTGACACTTAGCCTTTTGAAATCCTTGGGAGTCTAACCACTTCCAATCGCTGTCTTTTTCTCTGCTTAGAAGACAATCAATGCTCACAACATCTCTTCAGAAACCTGTTGAAGTAGTTTTTATCCTTTGAGACTTCATTCAGTGACTACTCTAGCCATTACATCTTTCCTAGTAATAAATAATCTTTGGATTAAATGCTTCAAAGTCCTCTAGCTGCTTTCTTTCTACTTCTCCATCCCTTGCCCTCACTCTGTCAGTTTTTCAAAACCTTTATTATAATGACTTCTCTGGCTTCTCATCAACATTAATTCAACAGATGTTTGATTAAAATATTTGTCTGTTTTCACCCTATCATTCTAAGTTGTGAAATAACAAAGTAAACTATATTTTCTATGCATAACTCTTGAATAGACTTATCGGTAGACCCAAAAGTACCTTATGTTTACTACATCTTATTTGTACATTAAGAGGTTAGGTACTAACCTAACCTCTTGTCAGCATCACTTTTTGATTTAATATTCAGTTATGACTATGACCCCTTAAATCTTCACTGTTGATACCTAGCTAGTCCCCTACTTATATATAATTCTTGATTTATATAACATATATAACTTTTTTTTCTCTTTTTATGGTAAAAGTTATTAGAGAAGGACTATTTTTCAAACATACACCTGAACTTTCCACATGTTCTAAGTCTTGTCATATTTAAAAACTCTTTGAAGAGAATAAAAACTTTCCACTTTTCTCATTTGAGGAGTTGCTAGACTTTAGAACAAGACAAATAGTCATAAGTTTTATAACATAAAATCAGGTTATATGAAATTTCTTAAGTATGCCTTAATGTTATATTTCACCTTTATAAATGTTTGTTTTTTTAATCATTCCTTTTTATTTTATAAACAATTTAGTAGCTCTTTTATTTATTTATTTATGTATTTATGTATGTATGTATGTATTTATTTATTATTTTTTTTTTCTAAATTCTTTTAATCTCTTACATGGGGCCGGGCACAGTGGCTTGTGCTTGTAAGCTTCAGCCTATGAAGTGGCTGGGGCTAGGGATCACGGTTCGAGTCCCACCTGGGGCCGTAGCTTGACCTAGTTCCAAAAAAAATAGCTGGGCGTGGTGGTGCACGCCTGTCATCCCAGCTACCTGGGAAGCTGAGGCTGGGGATTGCTTGAATCTGTGGTACCCGGGGCAACAAGGGCCTGCAGTTCCACAGGCAAAAATAGCAAGACCTAGTCTCAAAAAAAAAAATTTCTTACATGGGTATAAATGGTTAACGGCATGCCGTCCCTCCTCCACATTCCATCCCCTTATGTTCATCAGTCTCCACTCTCATTGTTCTTTTTTGGTTTACATTGGGTTCATTGGTCCTTTGGTCTCTTTTTCTGTGGCTGTGTCCATTTGTCAGATGAGGGACTGTGTTCCAGGGCCAGGGCACATTGTGCTTGATGGTTTGTAGTCCTTGGCTTTGTATTGGGCAGCCAGTTCATGCTCATTTGGGGTCTATCAGTGTCTTCTAGTTGCTGGCTACAGTACAATCTCCTTGCCATTCTGTTGTCTCTGCACCCCATTTCTCTGACCTCTGGCTTTGGGGATCCTTTCCCCGAGCCATTATCGTGAGCAGGTTTCTCAATGAGGTCAGGCTTTCACTGATGGACCTTGCAGGTCATCTCCTCTCTGTCTGTTTGCAGATTTGCTGTGAAGCCAATGCCCTGACTGCAGGCCTCCTCTCCCAAGGCTTGGGGAGGGAGCCATGTTTCCTTGGGTGGCAAGTTCCACATGGGGTTTTCATTCATTAGCTTCCAGTGAAGCCATAGATGCAGGTCTGATAGGTCTTTACCACAGTTGTTTCTCCATTCCAGCATCTACTATCTTTGTTAATGATACTTGTTCTGTGTCCCACACATGTGTATGTGCAGGCTCTTTTCTGGCCCCTCATCTGTTCTATGTCACTGTGTGCATGTTTATGCTATTAGTCCTCCTGAGAGCTAAGTGGAGTGGGGGTGACGCAGCAAAGCTGTCATTACAGCCCCCACTATTCCTGGACCACTATTCCTGGACCATGGATGGATTCAGTCTTGCCTGCATGCTAGTCAGGTCCAGGGGTCCCAGCCAGTCCCTGCATCCCCCTTACCCTCCAGCTCAACAACAGAGGGGTCCTGTATGGGTGCTGAGTGGGTGCAGTTGCTGGCCTAGGTTCGCCAGCAGCTGTGGGCGCCTGCCAGTTAGGGCAGGCGCAGATCCCACGTCCACCTTTATAAATGTTTAAGTGCAAACATTCAAAATATGAAAGGAACATTGTATTAGTATATCCATGAAACAAACATCATTATATATGAGTTCACATTAAAAGAAGTCAGATCTAAATCACGTTTATCATTGAAAAGTTTTGTACAGGAAATAAAACCCAGTGTGTCTGTAAACTACCTAAATCCCCTAGTAAGTTACTTGTCCAACATGTCAAGCCTCATGGCAAAATCTCTCTATACCAATAAACAAGGCACCTTAAGCAGAAGATTCATGATGAAGCCAGAAAACTCCTTATAAATAATAGCATAGTACCCACTGAGGAAGGAGGTAAAGGAAAGGGCAGTAGATCATTAGAATAGCAGGAAAAAAAAATATTCTCATGAGTAAGTGAACAGTGATATTTGGCCAAATGTAGGTCATGAATAAGGATATAATCACAAGTGAGATGTGTTTTACATTGTGAAGTATAACTGCAGTGTTCATACACAGATGGAATGGCTTGCTTCCCAGAATGCAATCACTACCATATAACAATATCCTTACTATATCTAGATTTGAAAAGAGATCTTAAATACAATATCTGTGGTTCCATCCTCTACCCCCATCCAAATCCAATTTTGAAGGATTGCACACTGTAATACCATTATCAGATATTTTCACAGATCAGTTGTTTCTGGATGTAGTAACCCCAGATTCATGATCTTAAAGAGAGACATTTTATTTTTACTGTTTTATAAACTAATGACTTATATGCATGTGCATAAGAACAAAAATATCCTAGAATAGAAACTGAGAAATTCTCTATGGTTTTATCTCATAATTTAGGGTCCTGGTCTAAAGGACTTTTCCTGACCCCTTTAGCAACTAACATTTCAAATAATTTTCTAAAGAAATCACTTTCATACCTTTGTCCCATCGCTTTGCCATCCTTGCTACAAAGATCTTATTCTTAGAAATTATCTTCTTAAAATTCAAATTTAGACCCTATTACTCTAACTTCTGAAATCTGGAAGTTATTTAGCAAGCTTTGCCCTTTAAATAAACATATACTTTATGCCCACAGATATAGATTTGTGAGACCTGAGTTTATATGCCTTGAATAGAACCGCTTAGAAAAAGAATATAAAAATATCCTCCTTTTTGCAAATTTAGCAAAAACATATGGCCAGGCAAACACATTATTGTGCCTCTCTTGCTCTTGCTCAAATGAAGGGTCCTGGTGCTTTTGCTTCATTAGCTTCATGGCAAATCCATCTCTGTCCTTAGATTTGTTCAGGCTGTCAATTAAGCACAGGTCTTTAAAAAAATACAAAACTGTCGGAAAGGATAAACCTAAATAAGAATGTTATTACACATAACATTTGAGCTAGTATTTAAATTAATCATAACAGTCTTCATGAATTAAGAAATAGTTGTTGCATACCTCCTTTGTATTAGGTGCTATATTAGGTTTCTACTTAAAAGTTATTATCTGAATATATCATCCTCAGAGCATACTAAACGAACACAGCACCTGCCCCTTCAGAGGCTGTTAAACTAAGCCAGGACTGATGATACACGTGTGCGTTAAAAAGAAGCTCTCTATCTGCATCTATATATCATCTGCCCGTGTATCTATGAATGCATGTTGAATATTTATCAGATATATTAAGAACATCTAAGAATGTAGACGTATATCTTATAATGATCCAACTTAATCTGATGGAGGGTAGGTTTAAAGCTATTTTCCATCCCTTCTGATTAATGGCAATTATACTTCTCTTACCAACAACATGACATGGAAGTGTCATGTTAGCTTCAGGACCTAAGTGTTCTTTACAGGTTATGTTGTCATTCTTTTCCATGCCTCATCAGCCCTCCCTTTTTTATCCATATTGTTTGACTTCTACTTGTTTAGTGTTATATATATTTCTCTACATATGAAAATTTCCCTGATTGTTCAGACATCAATAAAGAGAAACATGCTACCTCATAATTACTCAAAGGACATCTGATTGTCAAGATCCTGGGAGATAGGACAACAAATCATCAAACAATCATTTTCTGCTTAGAAGAGCATAGAGATTTGACTGGTAATCAAGATGACTTTGTGAAAAACAAATTGAGCATAACTATTTTAATTTGCTTCTGTGAAAGAATATGTGCCTCCTAAACTGAGAAAGAAATACCTCCTTATTTGTTAAGATGTTGATTCATTTGCACTTGAAATACAGTATCAATGAACATTGAACAAACAGGATCTAGATTCTACACTCCAGAATACTATACCAATTGATAATAAGACAAAATGAATTGAAATGGAAAGTTGACCAAAAGCTAACATCCTAAGTTATTTGGATGATCTCTAAGTGCCAGAAACTGGAGAACCTTGTCTAAAATGATCATTGTTGATATTCCAGGTAGTCAGTCTCCAGGGTGACAAGATGTGGTAGATATTCAATGAATGAATGAACATTTCCTGCTTCCGCAAAGGTGCAAATCACTAGATACCAATAAAACCACTTAAGTCTTAGATTTTCTGTTTGCTTGATCTCTTCTTCCTTTCCCTGTCTCCCCTACAACCAAAAGACAGAGTATCAGTGGTAGTGTGTCCACAGGAATTTCTAACCTGTCATTAAAAATGTACATCTAGAGAATGTTTTTTATATTTATAATTCCTCAGATATAAGATCAGTGTTCCCTCAGAAATATAAATGAATAAAATATAAAATAATTAGAGACAGCATGTACCTAGCATAGAGATAAGAACATGCACATTGTTTCTTAGTGGAGCAGTGCTAACCATGAATCAGCAGTATATGAGATGTGACCATTTTTTAAGGATAAATCAGACATTCAGAGTCAAAGGGATTTTACTCTCTTCTTTGTCTTAATCATAAGATAACAACATTGCCCCTTTTGTACATTCCTGAGGGTTATGGAGCATGAACTTTAGATATATCAGGGGTGCTAAATCTTTATGATTTGAGGGTGGATTTGAATTTTGAAAATAGCTAAAAGTGATATTGAGCCATGTTTTATTAAACAAGATGTGTGATCAAATAGGGTGACAAAATATCTGATAAAAAATATTGTGAATCTAAAGTAATAAGACTGATATCATTTGATTCACAGGCCAGTTATGAAAGAGGAGTTTAAATCACACAGTTATGACCCTCACCAAATAATTTCATGTTTTTCCAAGGTGACTGTTCGAAGGAAAGGATTCATGCTTTCCACAGATATATTGAAAGCAATTTTATAACTTTACAGCTGTACTTTAAAATGTTCTAAAACAAATGCTGTGATACGTTGGTACAATTAAAATATGGTAAACTGGTAATATCCTTACACTAGATATTTGCTAGCCTATCTTTAGGGTATTATTTCCATCTTTGTCTTTTTTCTTTTGGGGAATGCGTATGAAGCCCATGGTTAGAAAGTAATTCCCAGCAAATACAGAATACCTGAAGGAAGCCCTAACCATTATTACATTTATAGAACTGTATAAGAGTGTTATTATTCTAGAAACTGGTTTTGCATGGCTTAATTTGGAGTTCCACCAAATTATCCCAACGGCCTCTCTGACCCTTATCCCTGATGCCTAAACCTTTGTTCTATAAACCGAGCCATTTCCTTGCACTGTATTTGAGGATTAACCTATGTGCAGTTACCAGAATGGTTCCTGGGGACAAGTTATGCCTCTTTGAAGAAATTTTTGGGAGAATGTTAACCAGGATTCTATTTCTCATCAGAAAATGAACAAGATATGAGCTTAGAAATGTACAGTTTATTTCCTTTTAGAAGTTATTATTAACACAAGTTCCTGAGGGAGGTCATGGAACCCCTGTTCACAGGTGAAGATTAGAGCAAGCATTTTTTTGAGGGGCCTTCCTGTTCTATGAGTAGATAATTCTCCTTGTCAAGATAATTTGATATTCTTATCCAAGTCTCCAAGGTGCTTTTCAACCCACCCAAATTGGTCTTGTCAAAACTTTATTGATTATGCTGCCTCCTCCATCTTCTAAGATGGTGACACTAATGAGGCAGTGAACTTAAGTCTCAGACCTGTAATGTAACATGCCACTTGTTTTGTCCTCCAAAAGATGTTTTCTCATTAATATATCACATCAGTCACTTTAGAATTTCACATTCTTTCTTTGCTTCAAAATCAATTCTTTTTTAAAGTTACAGATAACTTCCTATAGGTACTCCAAGTGCCTCTCGGATTTTATTCAGGTAGACGTTCTTAGTGGCGTCAACTCAATTTTTTTTCTTTCCCAGATGGAAAGAGGGATACTCAAATATCTATTAAGAAAAAATGTGTCTGCAAAAACTTGCAGCACTTAAAAACCTTTTCTATGCTGCAGATTGTAGATTAACTTATAGCTAATCAGAGTTCAACATTCTAATGGACTGTGACGGGAGAGCCAATTTTTCCTCCAAATTCAGAACACATTTTTTTGCACTAGTAAGGCAAATTTTAAAAAGCAGGCCTTGGGGATCCCAGCCAGCTTTCATTATTGGTGCATGACCACTTTGTAACCAACTGCAAGTTTAATATCCAAGAAGATTTACACATAACAGTCTTTTTGCTCTCTTCTCATTGTTAATAATTTACCTTTGAGATTCTCTTCACAGCTATGCTGGTGTGCAAAGATCTGTTTGTCTGTCAAACCTCCAGATATGTACAGACTGTGAAAGATACATTAATTTTTAATTTGTTTCCTAAGGAGACTGAAAGTAAGCTGGTTGTGCTGAATACATGAGGGCTACTCCAGTGAAAGTGTACTGGAATTCACTTGACTCCCTCAACTGCAGCCGATCAGCTTCTTCTAAGAGTTTCCCCCTCTGTCAAAAGGGAGTCATTTATACTAATAAAAACAGGGAACTTTTTGCATCAACTTGCCACCTGAACCTTAGATGTGTTTGTCTTAAACCAAAAGATTACTAACAAAACTATGTAGTACTCATGTTTGTAGCTCCTACAAATACCTCATTCAAAACAAAGCTCTCACTTCAAAATTAGAATACATCTTTTCTTTTGACCTTGGAGGTTCTGTGTAACTAACCAATCCAACTGAATTTGCATTGCAAAGTGTTATGTCAGGGTGACAAATGTCATGAATACCAGGCCTTAGAAAAAGTGAGCACTGGCATTAAAAAAAAAAAGTAGGTATTAGTGAACTATAACCTATGGATAATTAGCAAGAAACTCACTATTCAAAGGTGAATAATGCTTATTTTAAGGACACTGTGATTTTCCACATCTTAAAGAAATATGAGGTGTGCAGGGAATTATGTGAGAGGAGATGTTCTTGGTTGAACAGGCTGAAAACTATTATTATGTAAATCAACTAACTCAGCTGCTAATTCTTGGGAAATATGAAGAGTATCTGAAGTTTCACTAGGTTTTGGCCTTACCTTTTATGATGACTATAGAAAGGGAGAGAGAGCTGGAAATTTCATTAGGGGGTTAGTTTTTATGATGGCCATGAAACTTTCACTGATAATTAGACACTTAACCAGAGACTTGATGTAACGATACCTGAGAGTAGGGGGAGTATAAATGTCTAAGCACAGAGGAAAGGAGAACAGAGGGACTGGAACAGAATGATTGAGGAAATGTCAGAGAGGTGAGCAGCCGCACCATATTAGGCCTTCTAGGTTATTAGTGATTTTCCCCGTCAACTCTGAGTAGGAATAAGATATTTTGTTTAACATGTGGACAGAAAGGAAGAGGAATGAAGGAGATGGAGTGGGAGAGATAAAGAAGAACTTTAGAGGGCTACCAAAATTAAAGGGTAAGCAGGGAAGTGCAGGCTGGCAAAGAGATAGAGAGCAATTTATAGGAAGGAAGGAACATATTATTTCGGGACCCTAAGCATAGAGAAAATGTCTTTTATTTGATTTGGTTTAGCAGGTTACCTATGGCCCGTTATACATGTATGATTCATACCGTATTTACATAAGTTAAAAGGCATGACTTTAATCCATCCTAACTACAGTATCAATGCATTTGTGTTCAGTTTCTGTTACTGAGATACCTGAGTGCTTGAGCAAGCTAATCAAGGGTCAGTGACCTCTATGAGAAAAGAAGTTATACATATTGTTTGTAATCATAGTGAATTGGTTGATGTAGTATTCATGAAATCTTATATAAAAGGAAATTTATAAGTCACTTGAACCATAAGTGGAAATCTCTGGAAAGAAAAAGTTAAGCAGTATTATAGTACTGATAAATTCTTTAGAGGTACTGACTCTCAGAGTATAGTTGCTGTAGCTGAAATTTTTTTTGCCCTGAGCATTTGTCATGATCTCTTCACTCTAATATGCCTTTAAAACATTGAAACTATAGAAAAAGAATAATTGATGTTGTTTGATATTGATTAAATTTTAATGCAAAGTTCTAATTTGCCCCTAGTTATGGTGGGAAAAATATTGCCATCATCTTATAAAGGAGTTTTTTTTTTTTCTCTAGTAACCTGGTTTGTTTGATGCATTAATAATCATCTTGGTTAACATTTTATTTTCCCATTTGCAATTTGACATCATCATTCTAAAATGTCAATGAGAAAGATCCAGAAGAGCACCCTGTGGTCAGCTCACCTTGGCGGTTGTCTGCCCCTATCCTGCACACACTGGCTGCCCTCCACCTTTGGCCTGGAGGCTGGGGGGAAGCTAGGGATCCAGCTGGGGTGGCGGGGGTGGGGGTGGGGGGGTAGGCAACACGCCCCTTCTGTTTTATCTCACTCCACTTAGTCCTCAGGAAGAATAAGAAGAAACAAAAAATAAAAACACCAACGTAGAATGGGTGAGGGATCAGGTAAAGATCCTGCCCAGACATCTGAGCAGGATACAAGAGAAGGAACATCATGAAAGCCAATGCATACTGGTCAGAGAAATGAACGGTCAGATAAATGGCGTTGACCTATCATAGAATCACACCTATGACCTCCCCTGGAGTGGATGAGACATAATCCAGTTCTGATATACCATCCAAGAGAGCAAGGCTCCCCCTCCCCATTCCATGGGAGAGGAAGGCCATAGAGCCAGGGCATCGGCTTCACACCAAAGCTGCAAACTAAGGGAGAGAAAATGATCTGCAAATGCCATAAACAGTTGCCTCTCCAAAAGTAACTTCTTTACTGACAATGGCTGGGGGTGAGACCACCTAAGCCAGAGGGGAGAGCTAAAAGGTGAAGAGGTGGAAAAAAGGCACAGAGAATGAATTGGAAAAAACAGACAGCAATGAGAAGATACTTGTTGACCTCAAAAAAGCATGGACTGGCTGCCCAATGCAAAGTTCAGACTGAAAACCTACCAGCACAATTTGCCATATCCCAGGAACACAGTCCTTCACCCAGTAAAAGGACACTGCCACAGAAAGGAAGAGGCCAATGGACTTAACATAGATCAACAAACAGCAAGGAGAGAGGAGTATGAGTGAACAGAGGGGGTGTCAGGTGGAGGGGAAGGCATTCAAACAACCATTTGTGATGTTTTAAGAAATTTAAAGAATGAATAAAAATAATTTTAAAAAGAAGGACAAAAATGAAAGATCTGGAAGATCTTTCATTGTATAGGCCCTGATTTGCTATTACCTTTGGTGTTCCCTTGAATTTTCACCCACTTTTATTAACAAATGAGAGCCTTCACCCAAGTTACACATCAGTTAAAGCTAACATTTGGATCAGTGTTTCCTAACAACCTTTATCTTTGCATTCAGCAAGTGCATCAAATTGGAAAAGTGTCACTAGCAGCCAAAACAAGTCAAGCAAAGAATATCTTAGGGATCTATCTTTATGAAGCAGAGTAGAATAGAAAGGAAACATTTTTTGAAGAAAAATTATTTTTTTGTAAAATGATGAAAAGGCATTGGATATAGCATTTACTTTTACTTTTCAAAGTGAAAGCTTTTACTTTTCAAAGCCTTACTCAATACATCTTTGGGACAAGGAAAGGACATTGAACTCTCCTCATTCATTGGTCTGAACTGATCTGAACAATCTTTTTGTTTTTACCACTTTGCTTCCTGTTATGCCTGGAATTAAATGAGAGTTACACCAACAAACAAAAAAGGTTAGAACATGAATCTTATCTTTTCTTTGAAATCCTTTAGTTGATGATTTTTCAGCAGACTAGTGGTACCCATGGGCAAAGATGGGAATTGAAAAAGAAAACTTAGCAAGTCCTGGGGTAGAGAACTGAGTGTAGACTAATTCTCTTTACCCTTCCATAAATCTTGAGACAAGTGACTCCACCATTTTGAGATAAATTCTCAAAAAAAAAAAGAAATAAAAGCAGACTGCGATATTTCAAATTAAATGGACTTTACTTATAGTATGTGCTCAATTTTTTCAAATAGAAGACAAAACGGACACCAGATATTAAAAAACAAACAATAACAACAAAAATCCACTGCCTCCCTCAGAAAACTTAACCCCTTAGTTTATGTCACAGTCTCAAAAGATGTGTTGAACCTTAATTAAATGATAAATGAATGTCATCATTAATCAACATAGCAAAATATTCTACGACTGTTTGTTTCTTAGATTTGTTCAATATGGCATATTGACACAAGAGTTTCCCCTTATCTTACTGTTGTTCATTCAATATCTTTTTGCTTATGATTGCGAAAAACAAATCCTGTTCAAAGTATGTGAGTATATGAGAATGTATTTTTATATTTTCCCCTGATTTTGCAAGATTTACATATCAAAAAGGAGTCTTCCTTCTCAGTGTGCATGTGTATATGCAAGCACACTACTGGGTTAGGAAGAATGGAGTGCAGATCCTGAATGCATAGAGTTGAAATGTGTTGCCTATCTATGGAATAGCAGAATAATAATCAGCACTATTTGTTCAATGGTTTCTGTGTGCTAGACACTGCTTAATGACTTTATATGCAATTTATCATCAAATCACAACCTCACACTATGAAGTACATGTATTTCATATATTAGGAAAGAGGGTCAGCACAGTTAAGTAAATGGGCTAAGAAATAAAGCATTATAGTCTCAAGACAGCTGGGGTTTAAACTAGATCTTTCTGTTCTTAAAGGACATTCTGTGTTCACAAAAATATGCTGTTCAACTTAGAGCAGTTGGATTATGGGTCTTGATTTCAGAGGAATAAAATAAATAGGCCTCCTTCCCGCTGTTTTCACTCTAGGCATAAAATTGCAGGTCAGGAATCTTTAGAACATTTATCAACAAAATATATAAAAATTGAAGTCTAGTAACTATCATACTTATCTAGAAAAGATATATTTTTTTTGTCTGTGTCAGTCCTTTAATTTAAAATTCCAGTGTTTTATGTTATTTTTGAAAGAGATAATTAAATTAAAACTCTTAAGTGGATAGCCTAAAACAAAAAGAAAGCTAAAGAAAAGGGAAAAAAATGTACCTTGAAAGTCATAGTTTGAATTAAAGCTAAAAGAGATTCAGGTGATAGCAATTTTAAAAAGGGTAGATTTTCTACTGTTTCACCGAGTTTTCATTAAAAATATCTTGCAGGTTCATATTTGGTATAGGAAAGAATCTTCACTATAAAACATGCTAGGTTTCTTTATATAATTGCCAAATTATTTGGCATTCTGTCATTCGTGAATCCTTCTAACATCCCTGATGACTGAAGAAATACTCTACAGTGTGATCACAGTTTGCCTCTGGCACCAGTTACCAATTTGTTCATCGGGACATAGTCAGTTTATATTCTCTATGAATCCAGTCTCATACAACTTCTGATACTGTGCTGAATGACAGTACTTTAGCCAAGTATTTTCACAAGGATTCCCAGCATGGTCCAAAGACAGAAAAAGAAAAAGATAAATTTCTTTTTTTTTTTCTCAATTTCACACACACACACACACACACACACACACACACACACACACAAATTACCTTAGAATGCCAACAATGTGGTTTAGTAAGAAATCATATACACCTACTTTTTTTCTATGTATTTTATGGTTTCAGGTTTTACATCCAAGTTTTTCTCAATTTTGAGTTGATTTTGGTGTATGGTATGTGACACAGGTCTAGTTCATTCCTTTACATGCAGCTGTCCAGTTTTTCCAACAGAGAGTTGAAGAGACTTTTCTTGTTCTAGTGTATGTTTTTGGCTTCTTTCCCATAGTATAACTGTCCATAGATAGGTGGGTTTATTTCTGGACTCTCTTTTCTCCTGGTCTGTGTATCTCTTGTTGTTCCAGTATCTTTTCCAGACTGTTTTATTATGGTTTTATAATACAGTTTGAAGTCTGAATGTATGCTACCTCCATTCTTTCTCTTTTGTGTCAGGATTGCTTTGGTTATTCAGGTTTTTTTGTGATTCCATGTGAATTTTAATACTACTTATTTTGGTTCCTTAAAGAATATCTTAAAGAATAGACATTTATCAGAGTTTTGGGGGGATATTTTTATTGATATTTTTATTTAGGAATCTCAGTCTTTGTGACTCCCAAAATGAAGACAGGGTTTGGCAGAAAAAAACTATTGAAACCATGTATGTTATTTATATCTGAATGACAGAATTCTTACTATCTAAACATTCATATATTTATATGAATATATATTCATACATTATATATATTCATGTACTCATACATCTCACCTGTAATCTATGACACCATATACTGAGCATTTCTTCTGCAACAGGCATTGTCTTCTATGCTATATAAACATTCTCTTAATGATTTTTTTTACATATTGAAATGATCTTATTTCTTTTTTTTGTTTGCTTTTTATTTGATGGCACATGTGTATATTTTTACAACCATTGTATACTCCAAGGTTCTCCTACTACCTTGTCACCTGTGAACCATCATCTCCTAGTCCATTTAGCAACCACGTTATTTGAGTTAGAAGTACAGTCATGAATATCAATGATGATAGGGTCTGAGAAGTGCATTGATTGGTGAATTTGTTATTATGAGAATGCAACATTGGCAGTAGATTTTTATGATTGGGGTCATAATGAACAAAATATGGGATTAAATCAAGCTCAAAAGAAAATGACTCTGGGAGATTCGTGAGGCTGCTGCTAGTGGAAAGTGATGACTAGCTAAGCAGTAGGAATTTGGGAAGCCACCATTTTTATTGTTCAAAATGTCATATATGACACATCCCTTTATTTCCATTCTACAGATGTGGAAAGTGAAGCACACAGAGATTAATGAACTTGTTCAAGTCACACAACTTTTACGATAAATGATGATACCTTTGATTTGAAACTAGTTTTGTCTGACACAAGATTCATTTTTCCTAAATGTTCCACTTGGCCATCTGCTTATATATCTTTGACTTTCATAAATAAGAGTTTATAGAATGTCTCTTTTGTCAACATTGGCACAAGAATTCATTGAAGACTGTGGAAATCAGGAACACATGGTGGTGGTAGTATTTTTTGTTTTCAGATATCACAGCCAGGTTGAAGATGTTTGCTTCATGTAGACCTAAAGTGGATGAGGCTGGCATATGAGCTCCTTTAAATTTTTTGAACCAGTTTCATCCATTCTTTAAACCTTAATTGGAATAAGTGAGAGGTCTTAGCATTTACATGAACTTTTTGCATATGACAGTTTTAGTCTGTAGGTCTCATTTGTTAATTATGCACAGCAAGGGAAATAAGATTTTTAATTCATTTGTATTTTCAGCATGGCAATAGAGACTTCAGTGAGAGCTTTAAAATTAGGCTAGTGAATATATTTTACAGTAAATCCTAGGGACTTTTTCTGTTATATTTTCTCCTTTTGTACTTCTTACTGATTCTTAACAAACAGATATGCCAGGAATCTAAGATTTTTCCTATAAATATTTATCTTATATGAGATCACTACCAAAACATTTTTTTTTAACTGAGGATCCTTTTAACAAAATAAAGTCCCTGTACATTGATAGAATCCAAACACCTGGCATCTCCAACCCTAAGAAATAATGATTGGTACTTATTTGATAATGATGTTTAAGTACTAATGAATCAGTGTTTTTAAAAGCTTAGTCAGTCTTGACAAACATAAGCTGTTGTTAATTACAGTCACTTATTTAAGGGATTTTTAAAAGCCTAAACTTAAATTTGTTCAGATTACTTTTATTCCTTTAGTTATTTGCATTTTGTTCTGTAGGAATTGAGGTGATAAGAGTACATTCCATTCTTTAAAAGTTCCTTTACCTCATCGATTTTCACATTTTTAGGAGAGTTAAATGATGTCTTGAAATTTCCTATCTTTCTCTTTACCAAAACTAAAGGTTGCTGATATGAAACCATATTTAAATTTTCCTTTTCAATTTATAAAGGGTTTTCCTGAGGGAAAATTAAATAGACACAAATTCCCCTTCCTTAATTTCAAAAACCAGAGACAAAAAGTAAAAACACTAAGAGGAATGGGGTCTTCCTTTTAGTATGAGGCCTCTTCTTGATGACAGAACTGGTGATATCAGTGGACCACAGATTTATTCCACAGTATGCGTGGAAATGTCTTTGCAGATACTTGAAAATGTCTTTGCAGATACTTTTATTCATTTTTATTAGTGCCAAATGAGAGAAATTATTTTCCTCTTCCTTTTTGAGCTTTCTAGATTATACATGCTATTTCAAGTTGTGTGATTATTTTAGAGTTAAATCTAAACTGAAACAATAGTTAAATCTATTCCTTAAAATTGAAGCTAATTGACCTATTACTTGACCTAGTTCATCATTTACTAGGTCTGTGTTCATGTTATTTAGTAGTGCCAATTGCCAGCCTCCTTCTAATGTAGAAATTTAGCCTATTCAAATATGGATATGCTCTGCGTTGGTTCTTTGATATCATGATGTTAAATAGCTGTGCAGTCTTGGCATCTAGCTTAAGTGACCCTAAAATTCATCATCTATAAAATGAGAGCAATAAGTAATTTGCAGATTTTTAATAAATAGTAAAAAGTATGGACTAAAGCATCTAGACATAAAATATTTCTACTATACAGTAGTTCTAATTAGAACAAAGAAGAAATAACAAATACAATTTACCAAGGTTTTTCTTTTTTCCATTTAAACAAATGACAGCACTCAGTAGCTAAACAGCCATTTCGATTGAGAACATAACAGAAGAGTTCACTCAGATGTTAGCAACTATATACCAGATCAGAGATTTAAGCAATAATAAAATACACATGGCATTAATCTACCTTCTCTGCTACTTGTCTCCTCTCATGTTACTTATCAAAGATCATATAGCTGGTTAGTGTCAGAACCTGAATGTATGTTGCCTTTTCACCTTGTCTTTTCCACCCTTGAGTTGTAATTCTCAATAACAGAACAGTATTCCATTGTGTATATAGACCACATCTTTATCCATTCATCTGTTGTTAGCCATTTGGTTTATTTCTATAACTTGGCTATTGAAAATAATGTTGCAGCTGGGGGTGGTGGCACGTGCCTGTAATCCAAGCACTGGGAAGCTGAGGCCAAGAATCACTCAAAATAGTGAGACCTAGTCTCAAAATAGTGAGATCTAGTCTCTAAAAAATAGCTGGATGTGGTGGCACGTGCCTGTAATCCCAGCTACCTGGGAGGATGAGGCTAGGGATCACTTGAGTCTGCAGGTTGGGGACTACCCAAGGCAATATAGTGAGACCTAGCCTCTAAAAAAAAAAAAGAAAAGAAAAGAAAAGAAAAGAAAAGAAAAGAAAAGAAAAGAAAAGAAAAGAAAAGAAAAGAAAAGAAAAGAAAAGAAAAGAAAAGAAAAGAAAAGAAAAGAAAAGAAAAGAAAAGAAAAGAAAAGAAAAGAAAAGAAAAGAAAAGAAAAGAAAAGAAAAGAAAAGAAAAGAAAAGAAAAGAAAAGAAAAGAA